>OX463844.1:24163050-24220537 GCA_949825065.1 Odontocerum albicorne | reverse complement strand
CCAAAACTATCTCAGAGTGTTCTTTTCGTCTTAGTCAACACATCAGCCTTAAGTTTACATTCTTCGCTAATGACTTCATTCCGTATTTCGTCGTACATTGTCATCCAATATATTATTCTCAGTGCACGCATTTCTACAGAATTTATTCGGCTCCTTCCAGTTTTTTCTCTCCCATACATCGAAGATGGTAATAAACATTGTTCAGGACTATTATCTTAGCAGATTTTTATAATGTCAGGTTGGAGTATATACGTTTTATTGCTCCATATACTTTGTTTCCTATCACTACACGTAATTCGAAATCCCTCTAAACTCTTCCATCATCTGAGAGAATAAATACTACCCAAATAGCAGAATTCCTCAACTTGTCCCAATCTTTCATTGTTTACTCATATCATATATCGCCTCTACCTAAGATTTGGATTTTGCAACATTAATTCTCTGATCTTTTTCTTCACATCTCTCATACAATTTACTTGTCAAACTCTGTAATTCATCTTTATTCTCCATTAACATTACCATGTCATCAGCATAAAGCAATCCGCATATATTCCCAATCGACATTTGTATGACATCCATTGATCTCTGTATTTCCTTCACATATGAATCTACACAAATATTAAACAACCAGGGAGACATAACGCATCCTTGCTTTGCCCATTTTCTGAAATATTTATCCACTCAGTTAAGGCACCTTCACTCTAATACATGCTATACTTTCGGCGTATAGTGGCGCATTATTACGTACTAATTTACATTCAACACCGCATTCATTCACAAATTTAAATCGCTTGTCTTTTATCACGTAGTCATATGCTTTTTCCAAATCCACAAGCGCACAGTATACATTTTTATACAATAGTATATATCTTATCAGAATCATACGTATAGACAAAATCTGATTCACGTATTCTCTTCCATTTTAAAAGGCACCGTGAGCATCGTACACTTCCTTCTTAGAATTTTTCTGTACAGTTTTTTTTACTTACTACACTCAGCAAACGAATAGCTCTGTAACTTTCACACCCTTTTCTTGCCCCCTTACCTTTAAATAACAAAACTACCATTAAATTCCTCCAGTGTTTCGGTGTGTAGTATTCATAACAATATTCAAAAGTATTGTTGTCTAATCAACAAATATAAAACAATAATAGGTATATCAGTGCTGGAATTCATAAACGAATCGATCATAAATAAATAGATCAGCAAAATTCAAACGAAGTTTTCAATCTACTTTGTCTGATTGTCACTTTTTTAGATCTTTCGCTGACTCCATTTCCAATCACAAACGTACTCGGATTGTATGTTTGTGAAATTTTACTTTATATGTTCAAAAGCAGAATTTCGGAAACAGATCTTGTAAACCCTAAGAGATTAACAAAGAGATTGAAATAAAAGTGATTAAGAATAGGAAAGAAATTAGCCATTTATGTACGAGTATATAAAGTAGAGTAACCTTGATATAAGTGATCATCCTCTGCGCGAAGTTGCAATAGAAGTTAAAAGAGTACGAACAATGCACGAGTACAACGGAAAATCGATTGCTAGAAACAGTGTAGCATGCTTCAGTGATGCAATAGTTGGTATGTTACAAATTTTTATACACGTCATTCGATTAAAATAATACAAAAATCGTGATTTTTTCTAACTGTATCCACTTAAATGTTATTCTTCTTTTAAAATAAGATTTCTTGAAGACTTACGGATGTTTTACGGGAATCTGTCTGTCATTCAACAATTATAAGTATTTTAATGGTTGTTTTCAAACCAGACACCAATTATTTGATAATCTTCAGCTCCCTACAGGGTTAATTGTCTTCCACCAATACGAGATAACATTGCGATATAGACTTTCCCTTAGAATAATGAATTGCTCTTGTTACTCGAATCAGTAGGGAATACATGGTAAATAGGATAAACAGGGTGACTGACTAGCTAGAGCTAAGTTTGTCTCTGGAGGAATCCTTATCGGTAGGATATAAACTTTACAGTCCTCACTAAAAACTCGTCAAAATTTCACTTGTACACAAAATGAAATAAAATATGAATCTGTTTTATCCTCAGCAGACGTAACATATACATAGCTGCTTAAACATTTTGTGTGAGCAGATCCTTTATTTTCACTAAGTGACGAATGGATCAGGCGCTAACAAATTTAATTTCATTGATATTGAAAGATTACCTTCGTAGCTTAGGTGATAAGATGCTTGTCTTTAACCCAGGGGTTTCGGGTTTGATTCCAAAATGTATCTAACAATACAAATACAGTAAAAAACGTACCGGTCTGGTTTAAGTGTTTGTCTGGCAACAATATTACTTCACTTACGATAGTAGCACATATGATGATGAACTACGAGTTACTTGCCTAATTCAGTGGTTCTTAAGCCGAAGGCACGTTTAGTGGACGTTTGAAGACAATGTTGTCTCCGATTCACGTTTTCCAGCATATCCGTATAACCAAATCCTTTTTTTTTTTAAGAATATAATACCGAAGGCATAGGTATCCATCTTTATACCCTTGAATACTAGGCAGAAAAAATACCTATTTCATTCGAGGGGAGTAGCATAGCGCGGGGCTCGAACCGACAATCTTCCGCATGGAAGTCCATTGCGTTACCGCGCGGCCATGCACCTCACATGTCGGTGTGCTCCGATCGACTTACTTCAGGTGTGCCATCGGATCGAGTACAGCGGTGTGACCGATGAGTTTCCTGATGTGCAACGGATCACTCACTTTAAAAACAAACTCCACGACATAGTTTCGTTTTCAAAATGAATTGACGTTGGAATGGCGAGGGGATCCTCGGCTACAAGGTCCAGCAACGACGACGACGATAGTCAAATAAGATAAGTTGAATAATACACCGACAATATATACGAGTATTTATATATATATATATATATATATATATATATATATATATATATATATATATATATATATATATATATATATATATATATATATATATATATATATATATATATATATATATATATATATATATATATATATATATATATATATATATATATATATATATATATATATATAAAAATATATATATATATATATATATATATATATATATATATATATATATATATATATATATATATATATATATATATATATATATATATATATATATATATATATATATATATATATATATATATATATATATATATATATATATATATATATATATATATATATATATATATATATATATATATATATATACATATAAAATAATCTTATAGCGAAAAAAGAGCTCATTTTTAAATATTTTAACATCTCATTAATTTACAACAAAAAACAAACATTTTTAATAAAAATCTTTCCTGCCTACCCGGACTAGGGAACGGCATGTGATAAGTATGTATGTGTATTACGTGTATCAGAAAACAATGAGTATTTAAATATATAATAATAATATGAAATGAGTCACTGAAAATTGGGATATAGAGATGATTCAATTTATTGAAGGGATTATTGGGATATAGAGATGATTCAATCTCTTGAAGGGATTATTGGGATATAGAGATGATTCAATATATTGAAGGGATTATTGGAATATAGTGATGATTCAATCTCTTGAAAGGATTATTGGGATATAGAGATGATTCAATCTCTTAAAGGGATTATTAGCTTAACAGTAAAAAGGTTTGTTTAATCGGGCGTTTCAAGCTCAATTCCTGGCTGGTCACGAAAAGCTTTTACTTTATGCTTATTGCTGAAGTAAATAAAGCATACGTTCTTTGAACGTTTTTGTGGTAATAGATCTTACGAAAAAGTGCTCTAAAAGTTCATAGGTTTTTCTTGGCGATTTGTAAAAACATAATTTGAGTATGTATCTAAATTATAAAGATGATAACATAAAAACCTGTAACAGCCATTGGTGTCTTGCATTAAATAAAAAATAAAATTATTTAAAAAAAAATGTATTCATGCGGGGTGAACAATTAAGCAATGTTTTAATTCATCCATTGATAGGTAAAGCACCCTTCAATATAACCAATTTGGCTATGGGGATATTTTGAAGAGTGTGGATGGGAGACAACATTGTCTTTGGACCCATTAATGAAGCCTTCAGATTTAGAACTACTGTAGTAGATACGGAACTCATTGTTCTATATCACACATATTAGCAATACCACCAACGCGAGGAGACAATACTCTCACACGTCTAGCACGTTTGAGTATCGTTACCAGACTTTTTATCAAATAATTTTATCCGGCACCACCGGGAATCGAACCGAAAGTCCCCAGGTGGAAATCAAGTATCATACCAACTAGGTCAAGGAGGTCGTCGGTGCATTAAATTGTATAATAATGGTATACACATAATATTTTCCACAATTAAAGAAGAAGCAAGTATTTAATAATATAAAAAATATAACAACTCAATTTGAACAACAATAAACTTTAATATTTGTTAAAAATGTTTATTTATCGGATTTTTGTTCTTTATTTTTAATTGTCCAACATTTTACATCAAAACTAGAGTTTATCAGTATATATTTTCATATGTATGCCAGTACGTGTATATCAGAGAAAGGTTTAAAATGCTTGTTGGTGCAGATAACAAGGTCAAGAGCACACTTAGTACTGGTTTTGCCAAAAAATTAATCGTTAAATCTTCAAAACGAATTATGCGCAGAAGTGTGCTAGGCCAACCTTGATGTATGGAAGCAAAGCCTGAGCACCGAAAGGGAGTAATAATAGCACAATAAATGCGGTGGAAATGCTTATCTTGCGTTATAGATATCCTAACAGTCAGAAATTATCCGATTAAGGAGTAAGGCGTCCTACCATTGGACCTAGACTCTAAATAGTTATTCACCACTCGGACTATCTTGCGTAGAATAATGTTTGATAGAACGATCATTAATAGTACGAAGGATAACCGTTCGTTAGAGATGGATGGTATAAGTAGAATAAAAAAAGGAGTCTTGAGATGGTTTGACCACACTGAGACAATGAGTTGCGAAATTCTTATGAAATAAATATACGAGTATATGTCTGAAATGAATAGAGTGAGTAAGAAGTAAACCGAGGAAAGAGTGGAAGGAGACGAGGCGAGAATTATGTGCATTGATAGATAGGCGGAGGGGATCTGACCTCATGGTATCATTGTATTTATGTCATGTATATGACATATTAATTTTAATAATATTCATTCAATCGTTAATAAGTACTTAAAAAATGTTGTGTTTTGTGTGATGGTACAAGTGTGGTAAAAAAATTGTTTAAAATCACTGTTATACTCGTATATGGTAGCAGCGACCGAGAGGTCCCAGGATAGTATCTACACATATTTAATAATCCTGGCCTTATGATGAAGCGTGTGTTTAGCCAATATTTGGGATATTAAAATGAGAGGAGAGTGCTTTTAGAGAAAGTTTTATCAATTTATGTGCATATCATTTCGTGAAAAGAAAATTAGCCAAAACAATCTGGTATACTTTGTAGGGAATTTTTCAATTTAAAAGCATAAAAAACATAAAATACGACAAAAAATATTTGTTTATATAAGTCAAATATTTCATAAAATAATTTGGATGAGTCTTTTCAAGAAATATAAATATTTTTTTTTAATTAATTATAATTTTAATTTTGATAAATATATACCAAAATAATATTCTTCCAGAAGTAGGACCATTTTTCATAACAAAGCGGAAAAATATACTTCTACGCAAAAGGTCGTCAGTTTAAAACTTGTTCTGTGATCGAATACCGGGGCATTTCCATTTAGTTTTCAATGTTATGAGAATGTGCCAATATATGACAGAATATGGAACAAATTGATTAACGACGAATGAGAACTTATTGCTGATGTGTTGGATTAAGATGAAGAAAATTATCTGAAATAGTTTAAGTACGTTGAAAGAATGAATGAAAGAATACTAATAAAACAAATTTATAGTGCAAATACGAATGGAAGGCGTGGTAGAGGAACACCAAGAAAAATATGGTTAGAGCAAGTGAATGTTATTTTGAAAGAAGCAAATGTAGAGAGTCAGAGAAATCTAAGAGTTATATTATGATTGTAGAAGATGTGAAAGATGTATGTTGAGTTAGGAGTCTGTCTCCTAGTTTTCTCCGCCTACCCCGATAAATAAATGGCGTGATGGTATTGTATATGTGTTAAATTATGAACGATTTCAGGAGTATTGGATTATAAATTCAGATATGTGATAATTTCTGTGAATTATTGGAAAATCAAGTGCAAGCGAAAGAACATGTGAGAGTAAAGATCATGTGAGGCGCGCACAGGACACTCAAAGAAAAGGTTGTCAAGGGTTTCATCTTCCATCTCACATGCGCGAGAAAAGATCATGTGAGGCGCGCACAGGACACTCAAAGAAAAGGTTGTCAAGGGTTTCATCTTCCATCTCACATGCGCGAGAAAAGATCATGTGAGGCGCGCACAGGACACTCAAAGAAAAGGTTGTCAAGGGTTTCATCTTCCATCTCACATGCGCGAGAAAAGATCATGTGAGGCGCGCACAGGACACTCAAAGAAAAGGTTGTCAAGGGTTTCATCTTCCATCTCACATGCGCGAGTAAAGATCATGTGAGGCGCGCACAGGACACTCAAAGAAAAGGTTGTCAAGGGTTTCATCTTCCATCTCACATGCGCGAGAAAAAAACACAATGTATTCACATTATATTTATAAAACGCGCTTAAGTCTTAAACACAAGATGAGATTTCGTTATCTTAACTTCTGAACTAGACAAAGTCAATATATTTTATAAACAAATAAATAAATTACTTGCATGGGATAACTTTGTAACAAAATATAAACTTAACGGTGCTGATATTTTGAATTTTAAACGGCATCTCATTAGCACTTTTTGATAAATTCAAGTAGAAATAATTATTGTTCCTTCACCAAAAAAGAATGTTTGGGTTAGTATAAAGATTATAACGAGACAATTATTGCGGGTTCAATTCCTGTGGGTACCCACATTTTTTTAAAAGGATTCCAGGCTGCATCTCACTCAACGCTTGTTTCAACTCATTTTTAGTTGATTGGAAACATTATCACAAGACTAATGAATTCGCCAATTACGAACATAAACGAAGGTTTGAAAATTAAGATTAAGAAAAATAAATGCATGATTTTTATAAACGACATTATGATGTATTGTAAATACCTAGACTGTGTTCTCTTAATGAACATAGGGGTTTGAGCCGGGAAATAAAAAAAGATAAAGATAACTCGTAATTGTATTATATTACACTTTCGTTATCTACGTCTTTTTACATATACAAATTGCTAACGGGAAAAATAGCAAATCCTTTGTTGATTCACAGACTTTAGTTCAATGTTCTGGACAATTATTTAGGTCATCGTGGATTCAGATTGTTTTCGGTGCCGTATTCACGAACTGAGGTCTTAAGAGCATGACCACTCGCATACGGAATGACCTTTATGGATGAATTTTCTGATATCGATATCTTCCAAATCTTGATGAATAAATTCAGGATTATACTATACTGATAAACCTTGTAGGAAAAACTGAGTCACTTCACAGGGAGGTACGAGTAAAATTGTTCCTGTAGTCAGTATGCTATATTAAGACTTTATAATTAGATTTTTATTCCTTGTTATTAGATGTGATTCGGGTATGACCTGTATCAAATACAAAAAACAATGAAAAAAAACAGAACAACCTAGAAGACTGGATTGGAAAAAGGCATTTTCAAAAAAAAAAAAAAATTGAAATGTAAACGTATTTATGTTACATATGCTGCATACATGTACGAGAATATCGTAGTTAAACAAACTTAGAAATGCAGATGTGTTGAGCCGATTATACAATATAATAAAATAGAATCAATGCAGACCATAAAAAATAAGCTTGAACACTTTAGCAAAATTATGTTTCATAAAAAAATATGAAATTGATCAGTTGATAATGCAAGGAAAGATAGATAGTAAACGCACTCCTAACAAAAAAAGAATGTCTTAAAACCTTCGCAAATCGTATACAAAATCACAACTTCTTTGTTCAGAGCTGCAGTGGCCAAAGCAAAAAAAATATATGATGATCACTAACCTTCGGTAGAAGATGGCACTAATAAAGAGAAGAATAGCGTTGAAGCGATTATGAATCTAATCCGTTTTCTAGGATTTGCAATGAACAAATATTTCAAACAACACTAAGTATTCTCAAGTTAGAATATTTAACAAAAAATTAATTTCATATTCCACTTATTGAATTAATTACCGTTGCATGTGTTTTTAATCCCTATCCCGAGGCTCTCTTCAGACGGAATGATGATGGCTCGTTACGATAATTTCGCTTGAAGAGAACTTCAGTAGAAATATGTGTAGTGGGGCTTTATGTATAATAATTAGGGAATAAAAACGTAATTTATTGTTAGGTATTCTAATATTGAGTTTCACAAAGTTAAAACCGAAGCTTTTCATTAATTCTCCAGTTCGTTGATCAAAAACTTTTTTTGAGACTGAGAATTATGAAAAAACTCAAAATGATAATAAAGTCTTCCAACTGTGTTTAGCATGAGTACAACATGTTCAAGACAAGTGAAAAAAGGAATAAATCGTATACCGTGACATGCAGCCCCGGAAATTAGGACGGCGAAAAGGCGAGGCGAAATTATTTCATTCTGCGCTGTCACGAATCGTATTATCTTCCAGATTTTATATTTGTGCGCCTCGGAGAAGAAGAAAATGCTAAATAAAATAAATTAGATTCTCCGGTGCGATGTTGCAAGGGATTTTTACCTGGAGATCACTATAAATCTCGACAGTGCCACCTTCGCAGGACAGCGGGGGAGACAGACGACGCTGGAGAGCATATCGAGTCACGGAGGGTGAAGGGAATATATAGAACATTAGCTTGTGATAAACGGGGCGGCTGGAGAGACCGTCTTTATTGTGAAAACAGGTGATTCTGCAATAACACGATAAAAGAATAAAGGAAAGTCATTTTGCATGGAACTGATATCGTTTTAGCATTGAAAAACATTTTGACAAGTTTTATACAGTACGAAATGAAGGGGTTATAGATCAATGTGAACTTAAGACTGATAAACAATATTTGTTTTACGTACAATAAGTGCTGCAGAAATACGGGAACTGAGAGTAATATATGGATGGGGTGACAACATGTATCAGAATAGATGTATTTGGTTAGATGAAGAAGAATATTCTGAAATAGTTTGGGCATGTAAAACAAATGAATGGAGAAAGACTAATAAAACAAATTTACAGTGCAAATATGAATGAGAAGCGTGGTAGAGGAACACTAAGGAAAGGAAAGTTAGGTCAAATGAATGATATTTTGAAACAAGGAAATGTAAAAAAGTCAGAGAAATCGTAAAAATTGTATGAGAAGTATAGAGATGTACAGGAGGTAGACACACATAAAATGGAAGACATGACGTGACACCTAACGGCAATGGGGACAGTTTTGGAACGTCTTAGAGAAGTGTTTCTTCAACATTCATTTCATTCATTCATTTATTACTCTTCGACTTAACCTGATTGATGAAGTCTTGCTAAAAAACAGAACTTGAACCTTTGAACGATGAACCACTGAGGTAGGCAAGCAACTTACAGTATTATTCGTTTTTTTTTATTATTTATTTCAAAATCTATGTTTGCTGGCATTCACATTCACAATACAACGCAAGTGATCAAAATTCTACACTGATTATATTATCTGTATATTTGCATTGAGGAGGTTTTCGTTGGATAGAATCTTGGTATTGGAAACATTTAATCTGAGATCAGTGCTAAGTGCTTTATAAGCCCACGTTAGGTAACTAGCGAATGTTGCAAATATTTAGAATGAATTATGTACAGAAAAACATATTGTTTTTTAAACTTATATCCATTTAAATGCATTTAATTATTTATTTTGTATATATTGGTAAAAATCGTTGTGTGGGTGAGCTGACTTATATAAAAAAAATATGTGGATTAAAACAATAAATAAATTTTATGACAGTTTAAATAACTTTGCACCCTTTAGTGTTAAATTTCACTGAGTCAAACTATCCATAAGAACGGAATTTTTCTGTAATGTAATTTTTTGTGTATAATTTATTAAATACCTGACATAATTGGCTTTATATTACCGAGGAGAATAGAGTTGTTGATGATGTTTCTCCTTTAACACATTTCTTCTTTTGTACGAAACACAGTAATTATTGAACACAAGATCAAATATTGTTTTAGATTTCAACAATTTACAATAATACACAGAAATAAATAAATGTTCGAATATTGTTTTGAGCGTCACTATGTAGTCGTATACTTCGCGGGTAATTTTAATTTTTCTAAAACAGTTATTAGAAAATTCGTTGATTAACGGTAATATAAAAATTATTGTATTTTTGTCAACTATTATTACTTTTATGACATAGAGATAGGCAATCCCTCGTGATTGAGTATAAGTGTGTCATTCTGCGGATGGATGACGCATGTGCTTGTATTGGATAGATACTATAGTTAAATAAAAGTAGAAATAGAATTCTACAGATTTAAAACGAGAACAGACAATAGATTATTATTTTTTGTTATGTGTAGATCTGCAGTAATAAACAACCGTTTATAACATTAGGTCACATCTCATTTAAGGCAAGGTCAAAATACTAATTATTATTTTTCCTATCCATTGTAAATTCCATTCGTAAAACTAATTACCCAGTGGGCCGCTTATCTGCTGAGAGGATGAAGGGAGAAGATTTCTCCACCGTTTAAGCAAGTTTTGATTTATTTGAACAATAAATTCAACAAGAAACAGAGCGCGACAACCCCTCATCCACCCCAACGGTCCACTCTCAACCCATTGGGATCCGATTCAGTATATGAAAGCGACATGCCATTTTAATATAAAATAAAACCAAAGGTGATGATTGTACAAACCTTTATGAAAAAAATCCCCTCCCTACTCATAAAAATCTCTCATGATGAGAATAAATAAATGAGGTAAGTCGAAGGAATTCAGCCTTCGTTCCCTTTAATTGTTGCAAAGATTTTTGCCTTCTAAAACCAAAGTTTTACTCATGCAATATCTGGTCTTTTCGATTTTGGATAATACGGACGTTTGTTATTTGGATATTATGGTGGAACAGCTGGACAAATTACAGCGGTTTCAAAATGTTTGTCTGAGATGTATTTTTAATCTGATATAGCACGATCACATCACTTCAAACTAGAAGGAGCTGAACTAGATAAACGTGAGAAATAAACGAAAAATTCACATAATTGTATAATATCCTTAATCTTATCTTGCCGATAGACTTGCGCTACGCTCAAACAGAGATGGTTTATTGATTTCCCAATTCACCGTCCTTCTTTTTTTACGTCATCTTTTTCTGTCCTTGCATTGAACCTCTGGAACCAGTTACAAACTAATATGAAACTCGCTCCGTCATTGGCATGTTTTGAAAACATCTTAATTTCAAATCAGTAATATAATGTTTCGTTCCTGGTTTTTCTTTCCTCTCCACCATTCCTTCATTTTACCTTTAATTGATGATATCTCACATTTATTTTTACTAAGTATATTGTTCATGAGTTTTGTACACGTGAATAATTATTTAAATATTTTTTGCGACCATATAACTTCCTTTATTTACTTTTATGTGGTTGGTTGAAGAGATTACAACCTGGCAGTAAACCCATCAGATTGTGTCTTAAATAAATAAATATAAATATCAGATTTTGATAAGACAGTTCATTACAAACGATGAGATGTTAGACTATATCTTGTGATTCAGTATGATTGTCAGCCATCTTGTGAATGGAAGACACCTGTGTGTGTATTGTGTAAAAGCTGTTACACTTCTGCAATAAAATAGTTCTGATAAATCAAACACTAAGGTCCGATGACACGGAGATCAGCGTTCCAAGATCTTAGGCTGTTTTATATAGTGCTATCAGAATTTATGATAAACAGCATATAAGCCATGTAATAACATAAATTCAAATGTAAAACGGTTAAAGGATAACATCACTCTGAAAGTGAATTCTTCAGAAAAAAATGCTAAGTGTAAATGCTAACCGTTAGACTACAGTCCCCGACAACACAAACCCTTTAAACGTGGTTCTCCCAAAGGATCTCGATTCGTTTAAATCTGAAAATAAGCACCCTAGGCTGATATTTTTACGCATACTCGTACAAGACGTAATCAACATGTTTTCTTTTAATAAGAAAGAAAAAAATAATTTGTATGGTTTTGTCTACGTTATCACGAAATGAGATGTCACTTTACACGCTTTCTATACCGTAAGGAAAAAATACATTTCAACTGATGGATAACTGGCATTTAGATAAATACTCCCCATTAGCAGGTATTTGGTTGCATTTAAAACGGCTATTCTGTCGAGTTAATTAAACACTCGTATACCATTGACGTCGTATTTTTTTATTATACATATTTTACACAAGACAAACAAACGTTCATTGCCTGTGCTGAGACAGCTGACTTAATACCCGCGTAATTCATAAATAACAATCCAAGTTCAAGCTGCAGCTACATGTGAAATTCAACAACTCTGCGAATATAATTTCATTGAAACACTTGGCATATTTACAACAAACAGAATCTGTCAAATTGTTAATGAAATCACAGTAACTGTACCTGCGCCACGATTCAACAAATATAAAGCCAAGAGCTCACAAAAAATAGAAAGACAGTTTTTGTCAAATATTCGTCCTCCAGATTGTACTCGTATCTTGTAGTGTAGGGAAAAATCAATTTGAAATTAAATTTCGTTAAGACTGTTAGTTGTAAATGGGTCAATACAAAGCCAACATTTCTCTTCAGTTATAATACATTTTGATTATTGTGCCGCACATGCCCTGTGTCTCTTTGCCTTGCTGATAAAATCAAAACATTTTTCCCTTAACAAATATTTTGTTTTTACATTGTTCTTGGCTGTCAGCTCTCTGTGTGTGGTTTAGCGACTATAATTTATGGTAAGGAAAAATCGCATGTCTTTGTAGAATTTGCTCACACAGCGTTGCGTACATATAAAATAATATGCTGTATTTGGATTGAAAATGTTGAAAAATATTCTGTGCTGCTGTAAGAACTAGAAAATTGTTAGATGCATTATTTTTTTATAACGATACAGAATTGTAAAAACTTAATTTAACTGTATTTCATCTTAGGTATTTGGTCTTGGGAATGACAAATATTATCAAACATAGATACCATCACTCCGTGTCCTTGTCGGAATAGACAAAACGGATAGAGTGCCAGACTTTCCAAAACCAATCAAATTTTTTGCCTCCATACCCATATACAGGGTGGTCTAAAAAGAAATGCACTTTTAATTCCTCAATAATTTCTTAACGGAAAAGGGGAGGGGCGCGGGGCGGTGTCAGTACATCGCTTGACTTATGTAATTTTAGTCACCATGACTCATTACACGGGAGAACAGCGGGCGTTCTGTGTTCGCGCGTTTTTCGAGAACAATCGATGTAATTGTTCGACGACTTTTTCGGGTTAAATTCGAGTTACGGCGCATCAGTGAGTGTCCTAGCACTAATTTGATCAAGCAGTGGTTCGAGAGATTCGAAAGAACAGGATCGACGCAAAAAATTCGGCCACGAGGTCGCCCAAGAGTCTCACGCACCGACGAAATCATTGAGCGAGTTCTAGAATCTTTACGCACGAATCCAAGAATGTCGACGCGCAAACGTTCATCGGCTTTAGGTGTGTCTAAATCGACGTTACAGCGAATTTTGCGGCTTGAAATGAAATAGCATCCCTATAAAGTTCCACTAGTCCAAGAAGTGAAACCAGCAGACTTTGAATCGAGGTTGAATTTCGCTAATGAAATGCTCGACACCTTCACTCACTTCAATAACATCCTTTTCTTGGATGAAGCCCATTTTCACCTGAACGGATTTGTCAATAAACAAAATTGTCGGTATTGGTCGGCAGAGTCCCAGGTTGAAACATCAGAGACCCCTCCACTCACCGAAAGCTACTGTATGGGCGGCAATTGCCAAATGGAGTATCATCGGGCCGTTTTTCTTTGAAGATAATCGTGGCCGGACAGTTACCGTTAATTCAGAACGATATACGGCTATGCTGAGGACCTACCTGGTTCCAAAACTGCAAGAATCGCGAGGCTACAACAGGAACACGTGGTTCCAGCAGGATGGAGCCACGTATCACACCACTTCAAACGAGAGCATTGGTGTAGTGAAAGACATGTTTCCACAAAAGTTGATTTCAAGGAGGAGTAACATTACCTGGCCCCCAAGAAGCCCAGATCTGAAGCCAGCCGATTTTATTTTATGGGGTTACCTTAAAAATAAGGTTTACTTCAATAATCCAACATCTTTGCTGCAGTTGAAGCTGAATATTCGAGAAGAAATGGAGTCCATTTCCACGGAAACCCTTACGAAAGTTTTCCAAAACTTTCATGCCAGATTGGAAGAGTGCCGTAACCGTCAAGGACATCATTTGGATAACGTAATTTTTAAGAAGTAAAATTGCATTTCATTAGTTTTAAGTTATAATTAATAAATATATTCCAGATGTAAAGCTTTTTTTTATTTCGAACTTTCAAAAGTGCACTCCTTTTTGGACCTCTCTGTACCTTCTCATACGAGTAGACTTAAGATTTCTCTGATTTTTATATTTCCTTTCTTTAAAATGTCATTCACTTGATCCAAACATACTTTCCTTGGTCTTCTTCTACCACTTCTTCAGCCCATATTTATATTGTATATTTGTTTTGTAAGTATTTCTTCATTCATTTGTTTAACATGTCCTAATTATCTTAGAATACTCTTCTTCATCTAACCTAATACATTTATTCTATCAAATGTTGTCACCCCATATATGCATCGCAGTGCACGTATTTCTGCAGCATTTATCGTACGTATAGCAAATATTGTTTTCTACGGGGAAAAAACGCGTGTAAGAAATAAAAACACACGTCAATTCATGATAAATCATATTTTTCAGACGCAATATTAATTTAACACTTCCTATCACAAACTTGGGGTCCTTAAATAAACTGTTAAAGGCAAATTCAAAAGTAAACACTCTCTTATAACTTGAAGTTGCCGCGACCGTAACGGAAGCACCTGAGAGTAAATTTAGGACCGACGAAGCGCTGATATTGAGGAGGGTTGGAAGCACAATTATGTAAGGTGTTAGCGTAGTACTTCTTGACAGGATTGATAATTCAAATTACAGTCCAATGCTCTCGAAGTGTATAGTTTCTCTGCTAATCTACCAAATACGACAAAAATATCGATACCAAAAATTCGAACAAACAAGATTGTTCATATTTTAAACTCTGAATTGACAAAATTTGCAACAGTGATTTATGACAATTTTGAAGAAAGTAGAAAACAAAAAAATATATAAACCTTACAACCAAACTAAGTTCGCTTGGTGAAAACTTTTGGGCTAGGACGTTAAACATTATCAAATCTTTCGAATAAATTTAGTAGTAAATGGAATAAAAATTAAATGTTTAGTTTATTTGGAATAATACAGAATTTCACGAATAAAGAGGCAAAAACAATGAATCGTTACCAATTTAGTACATATTAGTGCAAATCGACCAAAAATTTACATGATCAAATGGAAAACTATATCAAAATATTTTTATCGTTTATTTATGCAGTTCCTAAAAAAATCAATAAACTCTTCGATTATGATCCAATGCTAAATTTGCAAAAAATCTAGAAGGGCGTTTGTTAATATATGAGTTGGTTTTTATAAAAAAAATATTCTATTTTGAAAAAGATTGAGAAGTTTAAACTAAAAAACATCTGAAGGTTTTTTTTTAAATTAATTTTACAAACAAATTTTAACGTTGATCAAGATGTTTGATGAAAATCAATAGAAATACTAATTCTATTG
The DNA here is from genome assembly GCA_949825065.1 of Odontocerum albicorne. NCBI lineage: Eukaryota > Metazoa > Arthropoda > Insecta > Trichoptera > Odontoceridae > Odontocerum > Odontocerum albicorne. The sequence goes on along the minus strand of OX463844.1, from coordinate 24,204,647 downwards.
ATTTGCATGTTCTAAAACAGTGTTTTGCAAACCGTGGTAAGTGAAGTCCTGGTTGTAGTGACCTCAAATGCTGAAGGATAGCTCTTGGAGCTGATTATAGATGTTTTTTAAACAAACTTGGAACAAAATTAGCTCCCTACATTTTGGTTAGGCATTCTTTCTGAATATTCAGCTCTATTGGATAAAGCTCTTAAGTAAATTTTGTCTTTTCCCATTTAATATTTGTATGAAACAGGATTTTGTGCGCTTGTGAACATCAAAACAAAAAAAATATTGACGTGGAGTCTCATCCTTGCCTTAACAAACATTTATTTAACACTTTTATTGCAAATGCAATCTGGCGGGCGTATTGCCATGCGGCAATCTCTTCCAACCAATCAGATAAAAGTAAATGAAGCAAGTTACGTGGTCGCATATATCATTCAAATGACTATCCATCCCCACGAAATCAATAAACATATACGTGAGTACATGCCCACGAACCCCACAAAGACGGAAAATCACCCGAACATTATTTTTCATATAAAGTGAGATATCATCAATCAAAAGGAAAGGAAGGGAAGGTGGAGAGGAAAGATAAAGAAAAATCAGGAATAAAAGCATGCCAAGGACGGAGTGAGTCTTATATTGGTTTGTAACTGATTCCAGAGTCTCACTTCATGGACAGTAAAGGACGACGTAAAGAAAGAGGAGCGGTGAACTGGAAAGGCCAATAAACAATCTCTGTTTGAGCGTAGCGCTAATCCATGATTGGAAAGACGCTGAAAACATCGAATCGGATGTCGCTGCACTAATATATGATCACGAGAAGTTCAATGTCAGCCATTAAACAGTTTTAATAATTGTATATACTCGTATTTGTAATGAACAGATTATATGATAATATTATATACATATATATATTTTTTTTCTGTAAAATATGTTTTTTTCATAAACATTTATTTTAACAAAAAAAATTGTTAAGATTTAGATTACACGTCATATTGTGTAGCATTTACTGAATATCCTTAATTATATTTGTCAAAAATGGGGTACGCCAGTAAAATATGTGATATGACTATAAGAGTAAATTTGGGAAACCCTGTTCTAGAGGATGATGAAAAGCATGATCTATGTTTTAAACTAGTGGCTTTTGGATTAGTACGCTTGGGCTATCAGAGGTACTGCATAGCTAAATTCATAATTTGATTTGAATACAAATATTCAAATACAGACCAAGACGCAAGGAATTGAATAACATTATAGATTATAATTTTTAAATATGACTTACGTGTTTTATTTTTGCTATTCGAAATACGATCTCCGTTGCACGAATTTTAACTTACAAAAAATTGTAAGCTTATAGTCATATAGTATATGTTTACCTTCATATGTTTGTTGTAAAGACAACGATGAAAATATATACTTTATTTGTTCCGTCCATCTTATACGAATACGTCACCTTCCTATTGATCGCTTTCCCTCAACTGTCTTCGTGGTCACCAGCTTCTCCAGATATTCGTTATTCTTATTGGCAGCGTGCTAGTATGTTAGAATTATTTCCTTGTATGTTGTCGAAAGTGTTTCGGTTATCTCCAATTCATAGATAATGGAGACAATAACCGATATTGAACAAAAGGAATTTAACTCTCCAAAATAATAAAATGCTGTTCTATCCAAGAGTAAAAAGTCCATCCCAGGGATCAAACCAAAACAAATGAATTAAAACACCGACATTTCGACCGTTTGTGTCTTTCTTGATAATTGGCAAGGTGGTGGTTACGCCATTTTAAACCTAAAGCTTTAAAATATAATATTTTAAAGAAGAACTGAACTGAGTGATATTGATTCCCACAAAAGTTATGGACAAAACGGCTTTGAGCAAGTTTTCAACTGATATTTTTTTGTAAATATGTATTACCAAACATATGGAGAGGCGAAGAAGTACCCAATTTAATGATCGTAGCCACCATCTTCATATCCTTATGTTAAACTTATTTTATTTTTTGTAATATTTTTAATATTTCAATAATTATGGGTTCGAGTGCCCTTGAGAAGAGTGTGCTCTCTAAACTGCGTTTATAGCCATAATTGTGATCTAGCTCATTTTATTGCATCCATTTTATCTAGTGATGTTAACGATATCGGTGCAGCCATCAGGAATCAAAGAGCATACAGTAATGAATAAATGTTATAGCTTGCAAAGGTTGTTCTGGCACAAGCCAGTAGAGGGTGGCACAAGGCATCAGTAAAGAGGAGCTGAATGTCCAGGGATGGGGCAAGATATGATTTATTCCACGTACTTCCACACAAACTTCACCGCTCGGTCGGACATTGCCGCAGAGAGTCAGGGTTGAGAGACACGCAGTTTATTTTCGCAAACGAGATAGTAAAAATAAATTTCCCCAAAGTTTTTTTTATATTATGAGAGTGACAAAATTAGCCAGGCGAGTCCTTGGGGATTACACACGGCCGGGTACATGACGTCCCTTAACTGGGAGATTGTTGGAGTTTATTTTAGTTTTTTACAAATTAAAGTATCCATGTAAAAAACATAATATTTAAAGATAATTTCAAAGTTAAAAGGCGGAAAATACAAGTTATATACACAACCTCATTAAAAATAAATCAAATAAATTACTTTAAACATATCAAAATTATTTTCATCAAACAAGAAGAAATTTATTTATAAGTGTAATATGTTATATCCGATATACATCATGCTTTATTCCGTCAAAATAATATATTTGACACCGTTTATTCATAAGCAAGCTTTGTTAAAAAAATAAACGATAGACCACAAAAAAAATACAGGCGATTGTAGGATTGTCTCAAGCTGTCAGTATAAGATAAATTGATTTTTTTTTGTTTAACAACAAACGCCGCCTTAAATAAAACACAAATAGCGGAACAGTTTTATTCTTCTTCAAATTTAATATTGATACAAAAAAAATGAAAAAAGACGACTGTGAGAAGTTATATAACTAGAAGATTATTCAATACCTGAGAACTGTATCACCTCGAAGACGACTGTGAGAAGTTATATAACTAGAAGATTATTCAATACCTGAGAACTGTATCATCTCGAAGACGACTGTGAGAAGTTATATAACTAGAAGAATATTCAATACCTGAGAACTTTATCATCTCGAAGACGACTGTGAGAAGTTATATAACTAGAAGATTATTCAATACCTGAGAACTGTATCATCTCGAAGACGACTGTGAGAAGTTATATAACTAGAAGATTATTCAATACCTGAGAACTGTATCATCTCGAAGACGACTGTGAGAAGTTATATAACTAGAATATTATTCAATACCTGAGAACTGTATCATCTCGAAGACGACTGTGAGAAGTTATATAACTAGAATATTATTCAATACCTGAGAACTTTATCATCTCGAAGACGACTGTGAGAAGTTATATAACTAGAAGATTATTCAATACCTGAGAACTGTATCATCTCGAAGACGACTGTGAGAAGTTATATAACTAGAAGATTATTCAATACCTGAGAACTGTATCATCTCGAAGTTTGCTCAAAAACAGATGCGCTAAAAATATATTTTTATCTAAGTTTATCGATACAATTTATTTATGTACGAGTATTTAACACTTGTTTAAATCAGACGGACTTATTTTCAGGTAGCAATCAATATCTTTTAATAAACAAGACAAAAGTAATCTAAGAAAGTAGTCCAATAAAGGAAGTTATAATCTCAAAAAAATATTCAAATTATTACTGATTATAGTTCGGAAATTCAAGGATGAGTCCTGTGACAGCTCACAAATTTGCCCCAATACAACCTCATGTAATGTATTTACCTAAATAACTTGCTATTTATTAGAATTGAGGCTTATATTAAAGTTGATAAAATAATTAAAATTACTGAACATCGTTACAAGGTCGTTTGTATTGGGGCAAATTTGTGAGCTGTCATAGGACTCATCCTAGAATTTTCGAACTATAGTACAAAATTCTCAAAATATATATAAATAGAAAAAATAGAAGTGAAATATCATCAAAGAAAGAAAAAAAATAAGGATACCATACAATAGTGACAATATACAATTTTATAATGTTGTGGAGATTAAAGAAACATACAATTCTTGATTTTTGTGACTATTTAAAACGATTTTTGTAAAATTATAATAATAATTACCAAGATGTATCCGGAATGGTCTGAAATTCATCCGATGTGGAAAATTGTAAAATCTAAAAGCAGACGTATAGTATAGTCCATAATAATTTCGATATTCGTAATTCGAATTTATAATAACAGATGTCACATTTTAATGTTTGTATATTAAATAAGGCGCGCGCTGTAATAATTAGATTATAAAAATTGTATCCTCATCCTGACTGATATTGTTCTGTTAAATGCGGCTTTTATATGGAAAATGGATATAAAATGTGTTTCAAGGAGAAGTAAATAGTTGACTCCGTAAATATTTTATATATTATACAAACAGTTTTGTAACAGTTCAGAATCCTTATAAAAAAACTCGAAAACCGTCAAAGGCAAGCGTTAATTGTCAAGTAAATGAATAAAACACGTGTATTAACTTGAAAAAAATAAGCCATGCGCACACAACAATCTTTGTTTAAAAAATTATGTCATTAAAAGCACAACTCAAACTCATATCACACAGAGAAAAATAAGCACTGAAATGACGATTCGAATTTAATTTCCTACCCCTGCCTCGTAAGAAAACAGGTCACGGAACACACTGAGTCTTGCGGCCTTAAGTTTCAATACCAGAATTCCTCGGATTAAACAAACTTAAGGGCCGATGGTGAGGATTTGTACATTAACAGATGGGAGGACAGAACCGTCGGGTCGCGGCCAGGACTCTGCTTACGGCTTTCCCCCGCACCCCGCCTCTTCACAAGTCCGCTATAGATATTTAACCAATTAGAGTGGTTAAGCATAGGTGTTCATCGCTTACATGTGTAACCCTTAAGTACGGTTCAGATAGTATTATAAGTACTCATAAACTTTGGTTAGATTAAAAATGTGATTGATCTAAAACCAATGAGGTTAAATTGATAGTAATTTTGTATTATTTTTAATTATATTTAAGATTATTGCTATTCAAAAACTTCTGACAGATTAAAACCTTAATGATTGTAAGCTACAGAAGTTAAGCATTACATGTAAGTATGGATACATATATATATACATATATAGAGTACATGTAGAATTCTTAAAGATGGTTGGGATTCGAAGAATTGATGACTTCCGTTGCTTAATTGATAAGACGAATGTTTTCCACTCGAGGAGTTCGAGTTCTATTATGTATGGTATTCAACAGTATTTAATTATGTAAAAAATAACAATTTAAAAAATATCCCAAGTAGTTAAGTTCCTCGATATATTCTCCTTATTACATATTTTAAAAATGATCCAATTTTTAAAGAAATACGTAAAAATAAGAATTAGGTCTTAAATTTCTACAAATTCACACGTAACTAAGCGAAGAGGTGAAAATGTTACCTAAGAAGATACCACAATCAAGGGGGGGAAATTGACTATGCACGTGGTAAATGGGCTTCATTACCCTCACGTCCCCAGACACGCGTAAGAAAGCATTTAAAAACCGCAAAAGTTTGAAAGTAATTTGGAGGAAAAGTTCGGCGAGGAAGTTTCGGCAGGGAACAACATAAGCTCACCTTTTAGCGGCACCAGGAAGAAGCGGTAATGGCTGCGTAATGAAGACATATTCACCTGCGGGAGGAGGGGGTGGTGGGCCTAATGCGAGTGTTAGGTGTCAAATGTAGGCAGAGCCAACCCGGAGTCGTTGCCTACGTTTTATTGACTAAACTCAAAAGAAATGGCCACATCAATTTTGTCTTAATTAGAACTTACGCCGACAGAGTCTTCTGAGCTATTTGTATATCCTACATTAACTCCTTATTTGGGGTAACAAGTGAATAATTTAATGTTGTAAATAAGGGTATACTTTCATATTGTTGGTTTTAAACTTATGAATGATTAATCGTTTAGCGCTCATATAAAATATATTATCATATCAAGAAATAGCGCTGGTGTCAACTACTACAAATCCTGCAGGTATTTCAAGAAACGGTCAAGGACATACTGCCGATAATAATTTGATTCATGGTTTGGATTTACTATCACACTCGTACGAGTATATGCGCTGTGTCCAGTACTTACTAGATATAAACATGCTAATGACAGTAAAATGTAATATACCATTTGTTTTCAAACCTTTTCGTTTTGCGGCATACTTAGTGTATAAAGATTTATTGAATGTCAATAAGTGTGATGGTTGAGTCTGTACGAGTAATTCATCATAGTTCCTCAAACTTTGAAATTCATCAAGTCACAGCTAACCCTAATTTCCTGTTTTACATTAAGTTTTTAGCGATGATTGGTTTTTATTACAAATACCACAAAAAATCCAGTTTCGCAAATGGAATCGGAATTCGTTGAGCTTTGACACTCATTGAAAGAAACTCGTCCTTCACTGATATCCAAAAATCAACCAGTATCAACAAATTTTATATTTGATAATGGAGGCACCCCAGGGCGCTGAGGTGCACACTTTAAAAACATTTGTGCTAAACCATAAAAAAGTGATAATTTTTATTCAAATTCTACATTCAATATTCTTTAGTTTGATTAATTAGTCGTTTGCAAATTGTTTAATAAAATCATAGATATTGATGTGTGAAGAAACTATAATAATGCGTTCGATAAAACCTTTTTTGGGCTGGATATTTCGTGTAACTTTATATTATAATTCATTCAAATATAATATTTATAATATATTCAATAAATTGTAGTATATTTAAAAAATCCACGTATGTACATTTTACCACGTATTATTGCTTTAATTTTACTGTACATTGTTTTGCACATTTCAATATTTGTAATTATCGTAAATATACATAATGTATCCATCCTGTCGTGTAGTTTATGACTGATCATCGTGACTCCCATGATAGCCTCTGTCGATTCCTTTCCATCCATATCCGCTCTCCGCGGTTCGAAAGACAGTTCGAAAGTAATCCTATTGCGTCTCTTACTTGGTCGGTTCAACGCATTGGAACTCTTCCTCTTGTGCGTCGTCCTTTCATACTTTCAATAACCACAAGCCCTTCCAAACCCTTTATTTGGCCACGAGCAATGTGCCTTAAGAATCGGAGGTTCGCCGAAAGCATATTGTTGACAATATGTTGGTGATTCTCAGTTCTTCTAGAATGGAGGCGTTAGTTCGCCTTGCTGTCCATGGAATTCGTAACATCTTTCTCCAGCACTACATTTCAAATGCATATATTCTACGTCTTTTGCTTGCTCACAGAGTCCAAAACTTTGCACTATACACAAATATTGCGAAGACGAGAGACTTAACTTCGTGTCAATCGTAAAATTAGAAATTCTCATCGAAATAACTCTGAGAATATAATTTAATATGCTGAGATAACCAATAATAAGGTATAATAATCGTATACAATACAATACAATACACCCCTCGGCACATAGCTTAGTTATGCTGTAAGTACTAGGTTGGCATTAATATGCTGAGATAAGCAATAATAAGGTATAATAACCGTGTACAATACAATACACCCCTCGGCACATAGATTGGTTATGCTGTAAGTACTAGGTTGGCATTAATATGCTGAGATAACCAATAATAAGGGAGTATATTATAATAACCGTGTACAATACAATACAATAGCCGTGTACAATACAATACAATTATAATAACCGTGTACAATACAATACAATACACCCCTCGGCACATAGATTAGTTATGCTGTAAGTACTAGGTTGGCATTACTATGCTAAGATAAGCAATATAGTAATAAGGTATAATAACCGTGTACAATACAATACACCCCTCGGCACATAGATTAGTTATGCTGTAAGTACTAGGTTGGCATTAATATGCTGAGATAACCAATAATAAGGTATAATAACCGTGTACAATACAATACACCCCTCGGCACATAGATTATTTATGCTGTAAGTACTAGGTTGGCATTAATATGCTGAGATAAGCAATAATAAGGTATAATAACCGTGTACAATACAATACACCCCTCGGCACATAGATTAGTTATGCTGTAAGTACTAGGTTGGCATTAATATGCTGAGATAAGCAATAATAAGGTATAATAACCGTGTACAATACAATACACCCCTCGGCACATAGATTGGTTATGCTGTAAGTACTAGGTTGGCATTAATATGCTGAGATAACCAATAATAAGGTATAATAACCGTGTACAATACAATACAATACACCCCTCGGCACATAGATTAGTTATGCTGTAAGTACTAGGTTGGCATTACTATGCTAAGATAAGCAATATAGTAATAAGGTATAATAACCGTGTACAATACAATACACCCCTCGGCACATAGATTAGTTATGCTGTAAGTACTAGGTTGGCATTAATATGCTGAGATAACCAATAATAAGGTATAATAACCGTGTACAATACAATACACCCCTCGGCACATAGATTAGTTATGCTGTAAGTACTAGGTTGGCATTAATATGCTGAGATAAGCAATAATAAGGTATAATAACCGTGTACAATACAATACACCCCTCGGCACATAGATTAGTTATGCTGTAAGTACTAGGTTGGCATTAATTTGGTCTGCATTCAACTGAAAGTTATAATCGGCAAGGCGAACTTTGGAAACTGCTGCACTAAATAATTAAACGGTTATCTCGTTACCTGAGCTTTGCTTATGACAGTGTTGCCAAAACTTTCATTATCTCAATAAATAAAAATCGTGACAATTTTTTTTGATATGCTAATGAAAAATTTGAATAAAAAATATGCAGTGAATTGGCATTTATCATGTATACTTTTATAGTTTTTTTATGTAATTTTTTTTAACAATTTGGTCGAATTCCTATAAAAAGAACATGATTGAATACACGTTAATAAAAGTATTTTTTGTATATAAGGATAATTTTATTTTTGAAATAGCTTATGTTAGTAGTTTAGAATAAACTGAAAAAGCCTTTTAAGAGTTATTAATCATAATATCTTTATTAAAATGTTAACGGTAAAGCAGTGCAGACTAATAAAAACCATATCAATAAATACATAAGACATACAAGTAGAATAGTAAGTAACATGACTAAAATTTGTTCATATATATGAAATATATCATATAATATAATTACTACAGCAAAATTATAAATTAATAAATAGTAAAATTATAACAACATAAGTAGAAATCAAGAAGAAAAAGGCAAAGAAAATAAATCGAATATCAATTGTTTTGATGAGTGGATCCAGTAAGAAATAATGTCCTAATTTGAACCATAACAATATATCTATTGAGAATGTTGCCTCTCAATATTTTACAAGATTGGTAATTATTGGGTTGCTCGTTTTCCAACTTAGGTAATTTTTCATACAAAGATTGAATAAGCTTATTTAATGCTTCTTTTTAAAAATCATACTGAAATTTTAAATATAACGATTTTAAAATGATGAAAATTTATGAGATGCGATAGTTATGAAATATAACCTCTTCCCATTCACGAAACAAGTTTCCATGTACGAATGCCAAATCTTGTACGCTCTTCTCCCACACTATTTAAAAAAGGGGGTCTTGAGAGATTTCATAGGCCAGTTTCCATCACTACCACTAAAAACGAAGTATTACTGGAAATTCAGACTTGTCTCTAAATCTCCGACTTTATATAAGAAAAACGGTACATTTATTTAATTAACGCTTCATTATAAAAACAACCTGGCGGGCTTGTTGTTAGGTGTCAATCTCTTCCAGACAAAAGTAAATAAAGGAAATTACACGGTCGCAAAAAATATTTTAATGATTATTCAGCTTTATGACATTTATGAACACATACATAATAAAAGTAAAAGAGAGAGGAATGAAAAATTAGGAATGAAACACGTTATATTACTGACTAGAAACTAAGAGTTTTTTTTCTGTCGCCTCTTAAAGCATGCCAAATACAGGCAGAGTCTAACATTGGTTTGTAATTGGTTTCCGGGTCTCGCTGCATGAATAATAACGGACGACGTAAAAAAAAACACCAGGAACTAGCTAAGAAAAAAACAGTTCCAAAAGATACGAGAAGTAAACACGTTACTACGAGCACTCATATATTTTGGAAATGTGTTTTCTTAAACGATTAGCGAGGGGGCATCTGTTAATTTCCTATGACTGTTCTATGGACATTGTTTAGGAAACGCTGGGTAAGGGTAAATGGGCTCTCTACCTACAGTAGTTATGGCTTTTGTTCGAGTGCCGGCTGAATTTCATAGGAATATATTCGAGAAAGACGCAGTGTTATAACATGCTTACGGAGTTAAACGATACAACTGTATCAGCCTTAAGGATACGCTCCCGGTTACTCGCATTGTTCAGCGTTACGGATGATTTATATATTCTTCAAACTACAAGATAACTGAGAAAATCTTTTTTTGAACGTTTTCATGCTTGTAACAGGGTGAATACGAGAAAGTAAAACAAATATTTATGATATGTACGAGTATATGCATAAGTATCTCAATTATTTTTTACGAAATTCGAGTATCTGTCTATGAAATAATCTTATATACACATATGTTATACTCGTTATACCACAGAACATTTTTGGTTAAATGCATTCTGATGGGAAATTTTGCTACAAATAAATTTAACCACATTTCGGATTGATTTGCTTTTTGACTTTGTTGAATTATTTTCAAGCTTAGCTGTATTTTTATACAGTGAAGCTTTGAAATTTGATTTCAGTTTTGGTTCACAAAATGATAATCGCAGAAAAAAACAAAATATTCTAAAAAGTTTTGAAAAATTCACTGTTCTTTTATTTTTATCGTCGTTTTTGAAAAATTTGTTAAAAATCAATGTTGTATAGTTTTTTTATGCATTTAATTAAAACAGTTGGATCTATCATATACCAAAAAAAAATCATAGAAGAAAAACCAATATGCTAGTTTTAAAGTTTTTTGTAACTTAATGAAAGTGTAAGAAGATCTCTACGTACGTTTAAGATAATGAGAATGCTTGTTTGTCATAAAATTACATAGGCATTATTTCATACAGTTGAATTTAATAATAGATATATGCATATATTTTCATCAACATATTTGTTGTAAATAAATCATTATACTCTGTATCTACGAGTATAATGCATCTCATAACCTTTGCACATGCAATGACATTTTCCACATTTGTAGTACACACGTTCATTGTGGTGTCCGTTTTTAAAAAGTCGAAATTTTTCGATCGAGCTTTCGTATCGCTGTACCTTTTGAGTCAAAATAACCTAGAGGCTTAGAGAAGGTTTTTTTTTTCGAGATTTCATCAAGTTGTTTAATGTCATGGAAACTGCGTCAAATAACTAAAATTATTATTATGGTAAATATTTTGAACATTATATGATTTGAAGAGATAATGGATTAATTTGCGATTGATTATATTTAAAAAATAAATTCTATATAAAACAGCAAGTTATGAAAATTCATGACAATATGTTTTATCACACAGTAAAATTCATAGTAAAGCATTATATTACCGTATAAAAACAGCCTTATATAGTAATAAATGCTTTTAATTTTTAACAACTCACGTTTCATAACTTATGAATATAAAGAAGCTCCTATAGCAGAGATACTCGTATTCCTAAATCTGTTCTCCTTAATCGAGCGTAAGCCACACTACTAAGCCGGCAAAAATAATAAGATTAATCTAAGTGTCACTAAGACAATATTTTTCCTTTTGTTTATCCACAAACAACACTGTGGATTCTGTCCTCTGCCTCGGAGCTTCTCTCCTTAGTGCAAGATTTATTAGCATTCTCCAGGAAGCTTCTGTATCAAAGAATAATAACAGCAGCAGAGGAATTGTAGGAACAGTTTCCACTCTGTAGGAGGGGGAAAGGAGAGTTCAGGTGCCTGCCTTGAGAAAGGACTAGATTTACTATACGTCCATATACCTATCTATTGAATAAACAAGAGGACTACATACGTGCACGAGTACATGTTCTGCCGTACCGCGCCCTTCCAGGAAAAAGAAACAAAAACATGATTTCTCCGCAAATTGGACGACTGTTGTTCCGTGTAATAAGAATAAAGAAAATAGGCGGTGTTGTAAAACTTCGGCAATAAAGCGTTTTTTTTTTCTAAAATATACAATTATTGTATTCTCGCCTATTTTTATATTATACAGTGTTTCATATATAAAATTTGATTCTGCGTAGTACATCATCGAAAAAATTAAGAAGTACTTCTTGAATCACAAAGAAAATATAATATAGCAATGACATTAAAGAAAATAAGTTGTATTCTATTACATAGCATTTTCTTTCTATACAATGGCATTTAAAGGGTTTATTGCCATATGAAAATCTCTTCCAACTAACAAGAAATGTTAAAAAAGGAGGTGTCAAAGCTTTCGCCAAAATACTGGTCAGAAAATCAGGTATGAAATATATTTATATCGATTGTGTTTAAAAGAAAGATCTTAGATGATATATTATGATAGAGAAGCGTAAATTTGAATAGAACAAACAGGAATTATTTAACAAGTTTATAAGGGTACACGCAAGCTTGGTTTATTGAGTTACTCGATAAACCAACTAGGAAAATTTTTAAAGATGTCTTAGTTAAAAATCACACAAAAACCTATTTAAAAAATATATGACTAGCCGAAGTTAAACCCGCAACCCCACGGATCGAAAGACAAAATCATCAAATCATCTAGGCCATAGTGGTTATTAATTGATATGTAAATATATGTTTTGGAGAAAAGTATGCGCATAATATGATTGATAGTATAATAAATAGATCGTTTAAAAATTTAAAAAATACTAACAATAAGGTTTATTTTGCTTTTTAAGACAAGTGTGTACTACACAAGTGACACATGCGTATTAGTTTAAGTCTTCATAACGATTCCCTTTGTTTTTTTTTTTCAGTATCGCTCTTCAGCCGTCGAAGTTCGATTTATCGGGAGATAAGTAACCGAATACGGACACACAAATAAATATAAGCTATTTAAAAAAAAAAAAATTAAGCGGATCCTTCATCAATCACACTTTGAGTTAATACAGATCTTTCAGGAGTAACTTTAGAAGAAACGATAATGGACATTTCATAAAAGTAAAAAATTACGTTTTCGAAGAAATTCAACACAACTTCAATTATTTTTATAAAAGTTTTGTAGTGAAAATTTGAAACAATAATTCCGAGAACACTTGACACGGATACTCGTATCGCATGAGTAATTTTAGAAAGTTAAGAAAACTTGGAAAATTTAATCAATAATAAAATATTTGCATAGTCACAAAAGACAATGTCACAAACAACAAGGGTTGGTTCAAATCCTTCATTAAAATTGATTGAATAATGCTAAGTTTAAGTAAGGTTTATGAGTTACACAAATTAAGTATTTTTGGTTATTTTATTAAGTGATGCATGACAGATGGTGATTAACTTTGTAAGTAAAACACGATATTTAAACAAGACGAAAATCAAAGCATGTACAAATGTAAATATATTCTATGACTGCCCACTAAATTATGCGTATTTGATCTTTTATAAAGATCTAATTTTGTAATTTTGACGAATAACCCAATGCCAACCAATATGAGAAAGCTCATTGCAAACATGTTTTCCTCCGTTATCTGAGTGTTAAGAAGTTCATGGTTTCTATTGAAATAAAGATATAAAATTACTAATCTTATTTAATAAATGTAGTGTTATTTAAATTACTGTGATTGTGCTTCTAACATAGGACATAATCTATATTTTCAATAAAATTAATCAACATAACATCATTATTTACTGACTGGGAATACCCGAATTTAGGCCAATAGCCAAATATTTTTTTTTTTAGGTTTCGATCCAAATCCAAAGAACTCTATTAGGAAAACCAAAATTAAACGCGTTGATAGTTCTATATCCTTTATTTATTTACTCAGTTATAGTTGTTTCGCCAAACTATATCATTGCCAAACTGTTTGATAAGGTCATTGCATAGCGAAATATCCACCACTTTGTAAATAAATTAAGGCAATAGAACTATCAAAATATTTCATGTCAATTTTTCTAAAATAAATGTGTTTTTATAAGAAAAATATATACCAAAATATTTACATAACATGCATGAACGTTTTTGCTCAAAAATTAAAAACTACAGCGGAATTGAATTTGTAGTACTTTTTTTACTCAGTGAACAAAAATAATAAAAATATTAAGTAGTTAAAATTGATCGTCTTCCGCCTTCGAGAGTTGTTAAAGTTGTCTTCAACAGGTACACACATTTTGAAACTAACATAAAACTCCGGAAATACTTTTTAACTATAAAATTAGATTTTTTATAGCTTGTTAAGTATAAAATATCTGAAAAAATTTATACAATTTTTTTCTTGTAATACTTTGTACTCGTATCAGCGAAGTTATTATTTCAAAAAATAAATCCATTTAGTGGTTATTTCAAACTTTAATACACATTTTTTTAATTATTCTTCAAAGTTGAATTAAATTGACTAAAGAAATAAAATATTTAATTTTATGCATTTTTCGAGAAGTACTAACCGAACACTTTTTTTTTTTCGTTTGCAAATTTCTTTGCTTTAATAACACTTATTAGAGTGAAGCGATGATTTTTCTAACAATGTTAGAAAAATCCAAGTTCCACAGGAAATGTGATGATTGAGGAAGGGTAGATCGATATTTAAAAAAAACATATATTTTAAAGAAAATATTTTTTAATAATAAGAATAATGAATAAAATATTTTTTAACAAGTAACAACAAGAAAAATCAATCTATCACAATATTCATAGAATTCACATAAAATTATTCTGAAAATGTAAATACAGATTCCAAGAAAATGTTTTTTCTCGTAATGAAAAGATGTGATTTTAATACAAGATATGCAATGAATCAATATTTTAAGAGAGAATATTTCATTTGGTAACATAAAAAATAATTGATATTTTGAGAACGAAGTGACCTTATCTTTTCTGATTTAAATTTTTCATTACGAAGAGGAATATTGATTTCAAAATTCATTCATTCTAATTTCACAGAATATTTACTGTTTTTTGTATCATATTTAATGCATGCTTATCTTATATTAAAATGATTTAAATTCACAAAATCTTGTTAACTATTCTTTTATTATTAGACCGCAGACGTCATTGATAAAAGTTCAAATCTGAATAAAATTTTAGTTTTACTTTGAAGATGGAAAATTCTCAAGTTTCAAACTCGTATCATTGAATAAAATACATAATTTTTATTTTTAGTCATTATTACTTCAAATAAATTATTTTTGAATACTGATTAAAAATTGAAATAAGAATGTTCTACTTGTTTTTAAATATTAGGTCCTTACATATGAAATTGGCGTTTTGTTTGGGAGGAACGTAAAGTTGATTTTTTTTTAATATAATATATTTATTTAATCAAAGTATGTACCATTGCTATCTATGCACTTTTGCCATCTCATAGGTAGTTCATCGATCCCTTTACTAAAAAAACCATTCGGACGGGAATCAATAAAATCTTTGAAGTCGGTTTGGACTGCCCCATCGGAGTTGAATTTTTTCCCTTGCAAGAAGTTATCCAAATTTCGAAAAAAATAGTAATCTGTTGGGGCAAGGTCCGGAGAGTACGGTGGATGTCTTAGACATTCCAATTGAAGCTCTTCTAATTTGGTAGCCGTCTGTTGTGCAGTGTGTGGTCTAGCGTTATCATGAAGCAGCAGTGGCCTAGAGCGATTAACCAGCCTCGGTTGTTTAGCAGCTAGCTTTTCCATCATGGTTTGCAGTTGCTGACAATAGACATCTGCCGTAATCGTCTGGCCAGATTTAAGAAAGCTGTAGTGAACGACACCAGCACTAGTCCACCAAACGCTCACAAGTAACTTTTTTGGAGTCAATTTTCGCTTGGGGCATGGTTTGGCTGGTTCGGCAGGGTTCAGCCATTGCGATGAGCGCTTCCGATTATCATACAGGATCCACTTTTCATCACAGGTAATGATTCGATTCAAAATCCCTTCATTATTGTGCCGGTTGAGTAATGCAACGCAGCAGTCAACGCGCGTTTGTTGATTTGCTTCACTCAATTCGTGAGGTACCCACCTTTCAAGCTTTTTCACCTTCCCAATTTGCTTCAAGTGGATTAAAACAGTTTTATCACTAACACCGCAGCCTGCAGCTAACTCGGACGTGGTTTGCGATGGATCCGCTTCCACAATAGCCTTCAATTCTTCATTATCAACTTTGGTCTCCGGCCGTCCACGGGGCTTGTTCTGCAGGTCGAAATTTCCAGAACGAAAACGTTGGAACCAAAAACGCACTGTGTTTTCTTTTGCGGCACCGTCGCCATACACATCATTAATCCTTCGAGCCGTTTCTGCAGCACTGGTGCCACGGTGGAACTCGTACTCGTAAATAACGCGATATTTCAAGTTTTCCATTTTGTAAACTGAGTGACGCAAAGAAAAAAAACAATTGAGGAAAAAACAAATGAATTATAATTTTCGAAACACAAATACTTGAGTAAATAGCTGTATAAATTTGAATTTGGAATTCCTAACCAAAGAGAAGATATTTGAGATCAAAGTTGCCAGTACGGCAAAACGCCAATTTCATATGTAAGGACCTAATATTTCTTTACTTATAGCGAAATCCATCTATTAAGCTAGGTATATAGTATAGTATAAACAATCTCATTAGATTTTCCAAAGGCTGCAATTTATATTCTCCGTTTGTTTTTTTACAATAACTTGAAAAGTTTCGTTTTTTATATTTTATTATTTAATATGTGATACTTTTTTTGTCAAACTTAAGAAGCAAAACATGGTTACATTAGCAGAACATTGATGGAGATACAAATTATAAAAGTGTATCAGCAAACTATGATACATGAAAACAAATACAAAACTCCCCTCGGTTTGACGTCATGACATTCTGCCTAAAATTTAACATTTTGTCTCATTTTCAAACGCAAAATGGAAAAGGCAAAATTATATGAAATGTGGTCTTCTCACTAACTTCCTCCTACCTGATCATTGATAGAATTATAACTAGCACACAAAACTTGCAATTTCCCCAGCGCCCTAAACAATATGTGTTCGGAGATAAATAACAAAACCTTAGAATTTGTCTTGACTTGAACGGATCCGAAACACAGCAATAGTAATAATAACGCATATTACGAAAGTCAAATCACAAAATACGCGTACACGTACACGTCTGATATAACATTACTTCAAAATTTTATTGTAAATCGAATTTTAAAAAATTGATCGGACAGAAATTTCTACCAGAAAAATATTTTCAGTTTCAAGAGAGCAGTACGTGTATTTTTTTATATATGGGCAACCCAAGGATGAGTTGTGTCATTGTTGAAGCCAAAAGCGCTATTATAAGAAAGTCAATATAATAAATTAATTTAAAAAGTTTTTAGACGATTAAAAGCTACATTTGATAAAAATTTTAACAATTTACAATATATGTGGAGCACTTTTTTAAAGAAAGAAGAAATCCAACAATCACCGGAAGCGGCAAATAGTTGACATTTAAAAAAATGAAATCTGTTACGTCAAGGACAACCGATAAACACATGGTTAATAATCTCCTCTCCACACTCGCTGAAACGGGCTACAATATTCATACTAACATACAAAGGCGATTAGCCACCCAGTGTCCCATCCGCAAGAAATGGTTATCATTTCTATCTTGTTCATTCTTATTATATTAAACCACGGTATCAAAGCGCTAAATTGCTAGATTGATTTACAATATACACATATCTAGATCCCATACTTATACCAGTTCTATCCAAATTCAAAACTCAACGGTTCCAAGTAACGGATTCAATTTTTATTTAATAAATTTATCAGATTTTTCTCAGCCAGTCTTTAATTTTATTTGAAAACCCACCTGAGAAGAACCAGATAGGGGTCGACCGGTTGAACATGCATCTTTTCTCAAGGCATTGGTCAATTATATTAACGTGTGAAGGCACCCAAGCTACAGAAATATCTATTATTTGACATCAATTAGAATTATTTGACCAAAGCAATATTTTTAAGTACACAAATTTTGTTCCTAGCCCTGGTTTCTTTAGAAAAAAAACACCAAAAGTGAACAATTTTTCAATATGGACGTAATACGATTCTCCTTATAGAAAATAAGCACATAAGAAAATTGCAAAGGTATTGAAAAATTTGTAATAATAGGGAGAAAAGTGGAAATACGATGTTAGAGCATTCGGTCAATCAAGCTGAGTGCAGCGCTGGACAATGGGGCGGAGCTGAGGACAGAGTGCCTGAGCCTGAGCGCCGAAGCTGAACCGGCCAACAAAAGAAGGAATAATGCCCTGCCCCGGCACTAGAACACAATGCCACGGGCGAGATGGCAAAACATTCACATGGCGCTTTAAGCCTGAAACCTTAAAACCAAACAAGATCTGGAAGTATTAATTCGAAAAAACTGTAAATAAACATTTGTGATACAAAAAGCAATAAGTATGATTTATGAAAAACTTCTTCACATTAATAATGGATTCGTTCAATATCTCATACCTTGCAACTATTCAATATATCCCTGTCTAAACAAATAAGCTAACGCCATTTTTTTAGATTTATATATTTTTATGTTTGACCTTAAAAAAATCAAACAATATTCGGGAATGTTTTTTAACATCACCCCAAGAATTAAGGCTGCAACGCCTTCGAAACGTTGGTTAATATTTAAATCAACTCAATACAGCAACAAGTCCAAAAACCTATTAAATTAGATCAAATAATTTTGCCGAGAAGCATGTATACAATGTAAAATAAAATATTTTTTTAACTACGACCTTAATTTTAAAATTTATAATTTCTAGTCAAATATACAAATGCTTATTTTAAATACTTCTCGAAAATGTTTTTATAATAGACAAACGAAGTATATTTATAGTTCAACTAAAATCCACACTTATCCTTAATTTATAACCCCCTTTTCTCCAAAAATACAACACATAGACTAAAAAAAATGCACACATATGAACAATATTGCATGCATATGTGCAAAATCACATTTTCCAAGCATCATACACCATATACTCAAACATTGTAAATTTGCGTTTCAAACTTACAATATCGTTGCATATTTTATAAATAAGTGTTAAAATTTAGAGGTTTGCCGACCGTTCCATTGCATAAACAAAATTTTCAGAAACTTGAGCATTTGAAATTTGTGGAGGTATTAAGTGTTTTTCTCGTTATCGAAAAAAAAAATAAGCTGGCCATGAAATGTCGAAATACACTATTTTTTACTGTGTTCATTTTAATTTTAAATTAATCGTTATAGATTCCAAGCGATGCCTAATTAAAAAGCGCAATTGTAATACCTATATCATATTTTTATGTACTTTTTTTAATATTTTTTATATATAGGCACTTATTTACATTTGACAAGTCTACCCTACCCAGCTCAAAATTAGTGCTATAAAATGACGTTTTTTTTTTAAAATTCATTTTTCTTATATCAATATGTACGCACGACATAAGGGGATGTCATCAGTGTGATAGAGAAATGAACGTTGAGATGAATTGAACATGTGGAGAATATGAAAGAAGAATGAATAAAGAATGAATGACAAGCAAATAAGTAAGAAGGGAAAGTAAATGAATGAATAAAAGAAAATTGTGCATTACATTAAGCATGCATGTTGTATTGTATCATGTTACACTTGCATTGTATACAGTACAAGCTGGCAGTTTTATTACCATGTAGTATCTCATCCAACAAAACATGAAGATGTTAAAAAAATAAACGAGTGAGATATGTTTAAATATAAGACTGTAAAGATGATCTGTCTATTCACCTCGAAATGTATTTATTTTACATCAATTTTATCAATTTGAAATATTGATTCAAATGTGACTAATGAATTTTCTATCGCTGGATAATTTTGTACTGACTGAACTAAAACTTATAAAAAATATATAACATTGAAAACTTAAAGATAATATTCCATTTTGTTATTTTCATATACTGTAGGTAGTATAACAAGTTAATCACATTATTCTAAGAAAAGTAATAAGCCCACTTTCATATACTGTAGGTAGTATAACAAGTTAAGCACATTATTATAAGAAAAGTAATAAGCCCACTTTCATATACTGTAGGTAGTATAACAAGTTAAGCACATTATTATAAGAAAAGTAATAAGCCCACTTTCATATACTGTAGGTAGTATAACAAGTTAAGCACATTATTATAAGAAAAGTAATAAGCCCACTTTCATATACTGTAGGTAGTATAACAAGTTAAGCACATTATTATAAGAAAAGTAATAAGCCCACTTTCATATACTGTAGGTAGTATAACAAGTTAAGCACATTATTATAAGAAAAGTAATAAGCCCACTTTCATATACTGTAGGTAGTATAACAAGTTAAGCACATTATTATAAGAA
Organism: Odontocerum albicorne; assembly: GCA_949825065.1. NCBI lineage: Eukaryota > Metazoa > Arthropoda > Insecta > Trichoptera > Odontoceridae > Odontocerum > Odontocerum albicorne. The sequence goes on along the minus strand of OX463844.1, from coordinate 24,184,207 downwards.
AAGTAATAAGCCCACTTTCATATACTGTAGGTAGTATAACAAGTTAAGCACATTATTATAAGAAAAGTAATAAGCCCACTTTCATATACTGTAGGTAGTATAACAAGTTAAGCACATTATTATAAGAAAAGTAATAAGCCCACTTTCATATACTGTAGGTAGTATAACAAGTTAAGCACATTATTATAAGAAAAGTAATAAGCCCACTTTCATATACTGTAGGTAGTATAACAAGTTAAGCACATTATTCTAAGAAAAGTAATAAGCCCACTTGACTAGGATGCTACTCTTGTGCTACTTTGCACAAGATGCATGGCCGCGGGGTAACACAATGGGCTTCCGTGCGTAAGGTTGCCGGTTCAAACCTCGCGCTGTGCTTACTCCCTTTGAATAACACAACAACTTTCTCGCCTAGTACTCGAGGGTATAAGGATACCTATGACTTCAGACATATCTGTTCTTTAAAAAAAAATATACTGGTGTACTCGGATCATCTCCCTGCAGGTGTGTCATCGGATCCAGTACAACGGTGTGGCCGGTGAGTTTGCTGGTGAACAACGGCTCACTCACTTAAAGAGGAAACAAAACTTTGCGGCACTGCTTCACTTTTCAACTGAATTGACGTTGACATGACGAGGTAATCCCCGACAACAAGGTCCAGAAACGAAAACGATTTTCCCTAAGTACGTTAGTATTGGATACTTCACAATTAACCATAGGAAATATTTTCCCTAAGTACGTTAGTATTGGATACTTCACAATTAACCATAGGAAATATTTTCCCTAAGTACGTTAGTATTGGATACTTCACAATTAACCATAGGAAATATTTTCCCTAAGTACGTTAGTATTGGATACTTCACAATTAACCATAGGAAATATTTTCCCTAAGTACGTTAGTATTGGATACTTCACAATTAACCATAGGAAATATTTTCCCTAAGTACGTTAGTATTGGATACTTCACAATTAACCATAGGAAATATTTTCCCTAAGTACGTTAGTATTGGATACTTCACAATTAACCATAGGAAATATTTTCATTGAATAATCACGTAAAACTTTCAATGGCTGCATGTTGATGACCTCCGTGGTCTATTTGGTAAGACACTTGACTTCCACATGGAGGTTTTTTGTTCAGTCCTAAATAGTTGCCAAATTAAAAAGCATTAAAAAAGGGTCTGATGAAAACGTTCGCCTGAAAACAAACAATATTTGCATCCACCAAGTATGTGTGCGGGTGTCGTTGCCTATTCACGTACGGTAGTACTGTGACGTGTCTACTCCAGTGGTTCTAAACGCGATAGCTCAATTACTGTGGTCGAAAATAATATGGTGTCTCGATCACACTATTTAACCCTTCAGGCTCGTATGCCTAAAACATTTTTTTAGTCCCAGGGACGTTTATTTTTTTTTATGGAGATCGTTTTCGAGAACGAAATCGTTAAACTATTGCTCATATAAATAGATGATAAAACAGGGCACTGTTTTCGTCCATATTTGTGTGAGATTTTTGGTGCGCGTGCGGTGCACGTCATGCGTCCCTGTGGGGAGTTTTGGTTTTGATGCGCGTGCGGTGCACGTCATACGTGCCTGAAGGGTTAATAAATACGAATTATCAATTCGGTTATGTCGAAAGACATCATACAAAGAAGTAAGAAGATTGAATGTATTACGGAGGATTATAAGAACACACCATCTTTTAGATATTTATCTGACATCGATTAAGAATTATAAGTTTTGTCTAACGAACTTAACAATAATGTACAGTGCATTATAATTCAACGAATTTGACTAAATTAATTTGCTTTGGTTCTGACATCGTGCAAACACGACTATAATGTAGAATATCGTATGAGGAAAGTAAATGTAGGAAAGCTTTAAGTTTTATTTTGAACATGAGTATGCAGAGCGGAGGAATTGTTGTTCGAAGCTAAGTGCGGCTGACTTATACGTGGGGGAACACAAATGCATTTACACGTGCATACGTAGACGTAATATTACAAGAACGTATACATGTGAAACTGGTTTTAATGCTAAATACGAATTTTGATGTTAAATACCTAAGTTTTTTTTTAAATAAGGTATATATTAATAATTGTTAAATTTACAGAATTCACAAAGAAATTTGATAGGGAAAGGGAGAGAGACCTTTGGAAGTCCCACATAGGCGTGAATATAGAGTTGTTAGGCATATTATTGATATATTTGTAGTGATTGTTATGTATTAGGAATTGCATATGTGGTAACTTGGGATTTGAGTATGCGTTGGGATATACTCTAGGAGTGTGAATGTTTTATTATTTAGGAAGAATGTATAAAATTTGTGATTAAGGAATGACACTCCTTCGTCACTGGCTTGTCTAATGAAGTGGTCCTCCATATCCACAAAATGGTGAGTTCATACATTAATATTTACTAAGACTCGACGGTTCACCTTAATATTAAAACTTTTCAAATTGTAAATGTTGCATAGTATTTTTTTCATAAGTTTAATTAAACATTATAAATGCATGAATCAAAGAATAAGATAAGTCAAAAGGTGATATCCACGTTCAATACAAGATACTATGACTGAGGGAAATATACTAAGGGGGGGGGGGGAGGAGGTAGGCGTCAAAAAGGTGATATCCACGTTCAATACAAGATACTATGACTGAGGGAAATATACTAGGGGGGGGGGAGTAGGTAGGCGTCAAAAAGGTGATATCCACGTTCAATACAAGATACTATGACTGAGGTAAATATACTAAGGGGGGGGGAGTAGGTTGGCGTCAAAAAGATGATATCCACGTTCAACACAAGATACTATGACTGAGGGAAATATACTAGGGGGGGGGGAGTAGGTAGGCGTCAAAAAGGTGATATCCACGTTCAATACAAGATACTATGACTGAGGAAAATATACTAAGGGGGGGGGGGGGGAGTAGGTTGGCGTCAAAAAGATGATATCCACGTTCAACACAAGATACTATGACTGAGGGAAATATACTAAGGGGGGGGGGGGGAGTAGGTAGGCGTCAAAAAGATGACCTTTGAATGGAAAAAATATTTAGCAAAGGACTTTTATTAAAGTTTTATAATGTTGGGACTTAATTTAAAGCTTTTTTTAGCGTCGAGAATTTCTAAGTTATCCAGCTGTAATCCCCCTCCCCACTTCCCCCTTCTGGCTCGTGTTTACAATCCGTAAACCACGATAGATATTAAATTAATGGGTTTTCTCGATAAAGTGGTAAACGAACTCCGAAAAATAATTGTTATTTAGACATCTCAAATATTCCCTAGCTTTTTTTTTCACACATGTGGGCGTAAATGTATGCTTACTTACAATAAACTAATATAAATGCAGGTGTCTTCTATGCACAACGGCTGACAATTATATTCTACCATAAAAAAATGCCTTCATATCATAGCTGCCTATTAGATACACCTTGTCATGTGCTCTCTTTTATTTCCAAGACTATATTATTCCTTCTTGAAGAATTCGATTAATTTGATCGCATGGCCGAGTGGCACATCAGTAAGACAGACACCTTGTCACGCTGGCGCATGTTCACAGCACACTGTTTCTCATACGTCTAACTGTTCTCATACACTGACCACTTCGCATACGTCTAACTGTTCAGATTTTGTATTATATATCATAATATACAGTGTAAAATCTAAAAGAATGGAAGCAATCAATCTTGAATGGATACCAACTCTGATGTAAAAGTATTTTTAATCTGTAATAAAGAAGGAAGAAAATATGATGAGATATCTAAGAGGATTTATAAGAATGTGATAATGAAGTTTTTTTTCTTGCGTGACATACGGTCCTTGACTTTTTGAGTCTAGGGCTGTTGTGGGCAGTAGACAGTACGTACACGTATGTTCCTTTTTTAACTGCGAAGTTACGTGAATCATGTTAATATTTCGATATTTTTTTGTAACACTTTGTTTACAATATTTTAAAAAGCTTTGAAAATTTAAAAAAATTAATAAAAGGAGTAAGAAAGAACAAAATAAGTGTTATAGAAGATATATAAAGATATTGAAGAGCCGAAGAAATCATTAAGTGCTATAAAATGTTGGCGCTCATTCCTCTCTGCCTGCCATAACACAGAATCAGAGAGTTGGTATGTATTTACTGTGGAAGTTGATTTATTTAAATTGGCAACACGTAAATTGTCACCTTGAAAGTGGCACTGAAAAATTCCAATCAGAACTCTATTCCGGAGACTTTCCTATCTAACCCTCAGATGGATGGTTTCATCAAATAAAACAGATTTCCTGTCTTCCATCTTAACTCCTGCCTTTATTATTCTCCCTTTGTTACCTTCATTTTTCTGGGTTCATGAAAAACTCTTCACATAATGAGATTCCAAGACTCCGGTGATTTTTAAATCAAAGAGAGATGCTCAGAAGTGAAGTTTATTTTTACACAAAGTCGCCACTTGACATGGACGCAAAGATAAAAATGAAAAATCTTTCGAAATATATTTTACTTTGAAAACTACGTTGAGTACTCCGATGAGTAAAATCATAATCAGTATTTAAAAAAATATAAATTCATATAAAACAAATTTAATTTTGATAACAGGACAACTTATATTGAGCCATTTAGAAAACAACCTCTCCTCAAGGGCGTTCTAACTTGGCGTTCGAGCCTAATATTATTGACAGATCAAAATTTAAAAAAATTAAAAACAATTAAAGTGTGATGATAGGAAGTGGTGGCTGCAGACATTAAATAAGGCACTTTACCGCATCTGCATGTATTTAGAAAAATATATTTGGTAATAAAATCGCAGAAAACGTATTAAGGGATGACGAAATACAAAGAAATCATCGTATATCTTCCGCTATGTGAAAGTAATATATTTAGCATAATATTTAGTATAGTGTATGTAGATAGATCTCATTGTAGATCTTCCAATGTGTGAAAGTAATACATTCAGCTTAATGTTTAGTAAAATGTACGTAAATAGAGTTCATTGGATATCTTCCAATATGTGAAAGTGATACATTCAGCTTAATATTTAGTACAGTGTATGTAGATATAGTTCATTGAAGATCTTCCAATATGTAAAAGTAATATATTCAACTTAATGTTTAGTATAGTGTGCGTAGATAGAGTTCATTGTAGATCTTCCAACATGTGAAAGTAATACATTTAGCTTAATGTTCAATATAGTGTATGTAGATAGAGTTCATTGTAGATCTTCCAATATGTGAAAGTAATACATTCAGTTCAATGTTTAGTATAGTGTACGTAGATAGAGTTCATTGTAGATCTTCCAATATGTGAAAGTAATACATTCAGCTTAATGTTCAATATAGTGTATGTAGATAGAGTTCATTGTAGATCTTCCAATATGTGAAAGTAATACATTCAGCTCAATGTTTAGTATAGTGTATGTACATAGAGTTCATATATAATTATAAATTGAGTTCATCTATAATTATAAATTTTGATACAAAGTATAGCACTAAAATGCATTTTTTGCAATTTAAAAAATCTCGAACAGTTATATTTTTTGTCAAGTATTTTGAAATAGACTTTCTCAGAACTTGCCGAAATCATCGAATTGAAGAGTAATCCGGCTCGAAATGTTCAACACGAATATTTTAAAAGAACGAAAGTATTTAATTTGAGTAAATGAAGCAGATCACATATCAAAGTTCGTAAAGTATGTCTAATATGATATAGTGAGAAAATATAATACAAAGCTTTAAAAATTGCTCATGGTGTAAATATTTACTCAAAATATATTATTTACTCTGGCAAAACTTTTTCGAAATGAAAAAACATGATTACGATTTTAACTTATAAAGTACCAGATTTTAATCATGATTTGTATTAAACGATATATACATGTATATTTATATAAATATACGAGTATATTTAAAAAAATAACATGTTCATTTCTAGGAGTAATATTTCTTTCACTGTTTCTTCCCGTCTCATAAAAACGAAATACTTTTTAAATGTTGCATATACTACTAACACATCTACTCTTGAAATGTGAATCATTCCAAAAATGTGTTTTATGTTTTAATTTTGTAAAATAGGACTTTGAGTAAAAGATAGCAAAGTATTTCAGAAAAAGATAATATTTGAAAAATTCCAGAGTCGTATACAAGTATCAATATAACACAAAGATTACCCACAGCACGAGTACGAGGGAACAGAGAACTGTAATCCAATTCACCTGTGCCATTTGCCCGCGGCGTGAGCTTGCGTATTTCGAATCGGAAATTAAAAGGTTTAACCTTTCAGCGCTGAAACCGCTTTTCCTTTCAGGCGGGCCGGCCCTTTCAGGAATACCGAAGCGACATGCACAGTAACCTGATGCTCTGCCCAGCCCCGTGCCATTCATACAGCCCGTGATCACAATTCACCCATTAACCGCAGGCTAATTGACATTGGCGGCAGTGTTCTCCTGCTAATTGATAGAACACTTAAGATAGTTTCAGATCATATTGCTGACTTGCGGCAGCTGTGCGACACATTACAGACATGTAATATAAAGTAGACTGTTTAATTAAGAACCCTTTTTATCCATGGTTCATTATTAGAAACATGTTATGTAATAAAATGTTAATTGATTAAAATTGGTAGTCCAAGAATTCAGCAAAATGCCTTAATACATGTTCCCCAGCAATCTTTATGGGAATTTGACCCAAGATGTCTAGATTCTAAGGAAGCATGTAATGATGCTAACATTCATTAATATGACAAGATCTTCCAATCCAAGTCATTCAATCAACCAATACCAGCTGGTGTGACCCATTAAAGCCTCCCAATATCTACAACTGAGGGACGTCAATGGACACACATTGACAGAATTGTCGTCCAAAACGCCACTTATTTTGATATTATTTTTTGGATGTGGTGGGGTTTTTATTTTTCCTTACAAAAGATAAATACCCAAAACCTACGTTTCCAGGTCTAAAAAATAATAAATATGTCACTTAAAGGTATATATTTTTCTGACAAAAAACAGGCAGAAAGGACATAATGACATATTATCCTATCTGGACACATACTCGTTTATAAGGGAACAATATTAAACAACCAGAGTGACATCAAACATCTTCGCTGTACCTTGTAAATGCTATACTTTCAGCATATAATGACGCAATACCACGTATTCATTTACATTCAACACCACATACGTTTTCCATAGCTTTCCTTTTATCCCGCGGTCATACACTTTTTCCATATTCCAAAATGAATATTACACCTTTTTTTGCCTTTCAAGCGTACGCAAAGAATCTGATACACGTATCCTCTTTCACTAAAAAAAGCACCCTGAGCACCCACATATTCTTTTCAATCTTTCTCCCCACTCTTTCAACTGTTTACTTTCTACACTCAGTTAACTAAAATTTCTGTAACTTCTACACTCCATTCTTGCACTCCTACCTTGATATAACGGAACTATCACTGCACTCACTCAGTCTTTCGACGTGAAGTCAGATATGTTCGGAAGTATTGGAAAACTTTCTCAGTCAGTCGATCATTTTTCGTGAAGTTTATTTAAATTTAAAGATTATCTTAAAAACACACTCTTTTAAAATCACTCACACTGAGATTATATAGTTTGCACTTTGCACGATATGTTCCTTGATCTTATGTTGAGCAACTCAATAACATTTGTGTTTTTTTTCTATTTGTTTTCGCCTTTAAAATGTAAGCGCTTCATTAAATATCCTTTTTAACAAAGATACACGCGTTTCGAAAAAATCAAACACCACAAGCGACTCATTTAATTTTAACTTAGAAATATGGAAAAAAAAAACATTTTATAAATTTATTGATTTTTTGGAATATTTAATGAATATTAATTACCTTTAAAGAGTTTCCAGATATCAAAATCCTGATGTCTCGCAAATGAGTGTCGTGTGTCTTTCCTAAAAAATAAAGATAAATAAACAAATAAATGAAAATAATGTATTGATGGTCAAAACCGATACATATCAGCACATATACGAGTACGTATATAATGGCACATTTCAAGAATGAAGCAGGTATGAGAGCATCTTTTGCCATAAAAATATATCTATCTATGTGACCCTTCTGATCGAGATAACGGAAAAAGTACGACCCGGAGTATTCCAGGTGGTTTTCAGCCTTTGGATACGCAAATAAAAACAAAAAGCATAGTAAATTTCAAAAAACGACAATCAAATAAAACAGTTATATTCGAACTTTTTCATTTCACGGTGCCTTTAGTACCTACTAGTATATGTTATATATATTTTACGGTGTCTAAAAAACTTAGCAATTAATGGAATAGATGAGCATATTGTTCACCACACAGTTTCTCAAATTTTGGAATCTAGACCAAGCTTTATTCATTTCCTGTTTCACGATGAGTTTTGAGCGATATTTAGTTCTTATTACAGCCATCAATGAAAACCTAGCTTCGCATAAATAAGTCATCATAAGTGGAACTAGGATTCGCTAAGCTCTATCACTCAATAAAGGATATTCGTTCTTTACTGATAAGTAACCGAATCCAGTCAGATGTTGTTTGGTGTCATCGTGACCTTGCATCAGCGGACTGAAATTGTCTTGCATTATTAAAATTTTCGAATAACCCCCCCCCCCCCCCCCCCCCCCTAGTAATTAATAGTTGGAACCCAGGATGTCGAAGCTTACCCTTTAAAAACCTCTGAAATAAAGAATTATCTGATAAAATATAGTATAAAACTATAATATACTTAAACTATAGTATAATAAACTCAAATGTACTCGTACATATTCGAGTATGTCAAAAAATTAAGTCAAAGAAAATTTCAAAAATTGCATTTAAAAAATATAACTAAAAAAAAGCAAAACACTACCACTAGGATACATTTATAGAGATAAATTATATTCACGATTATATATTGTATGTGAATATAACACACACGCTACCATTTCAATAGAGTCATTTTATTCAGGGGTAAGAATAATGCCTTGATTAAAACTAAAATCCTCATCTATTTAGCGATGACTGAGCGATTCTCACAAAATCCACACAACAAACATAGCTCATAATAATAAAGGCTCGCAGGCTAAATAATTTATCGGCCCGCTCACACGTCAACCCACCGAGCTAATTTAGTTCGCGTGAAAACGTGTCAGGACCCGTGTGCAGCCTTATTTGTGGCCTTTTTTAATTTTCACACCGCGACACGAACGCCATCCACCGGTGCCGTGACGAGGTCCAATCAATTTTGGCGGGAGAAATGGAGGGTTTATAAAATTACACTTCTTCCTTGGCCATATTACACACACGTAGTATACTCGTATCGGCGTCTCACATGAGCTGATCCATTTGACATAAAAAAGTAAGAAAAAAAACTAAAGATAAACTATTCTGTAAACGAAAAACAAAAATACTTGTGATTTTTCTTTGTTAGCATGAACTAAGTATACTACTCAATCGGTCGTAAGAAATAACATTGTAAGTTACAGGAAAAGTTTGAAATAACGACCTGAAATTACACTAATACATTCCTTCACATAAATTAAAAGATTTTTTACTTTCGAGTAAACTTTTTTTTTCGACAAAGCTTAAAATAAGGGCATTTAATCTAAAATAACTATTTTACTAAGTTCACGTATTTCATTACTCTTAACCTCTTCGAATGGTTATTTAATTTAATGAGAACTAGGTGTTCAGTTATTAAAATATGAAACTAATTTTACATATAAGCTAATTGAATCGCTTTTATAAGCTGACATATTAATTTTCAATATACTCGTATATATCATAGAACTTTTATATATCATGACTAATCCCGGGAACAGCATTTCTCATATAAATATCAATTGTAATTTGTTTTATCAAACACTGTTTATTCCACTTTTTGTAACAGTATAACCCTACCGGTTTCAAGGCTTTCACCTCATCTTCAGGGGAGCACAAACAAGACTGCCTGAAAGCCTTGAAACCGGTAGGGTTATACCGTTACAAAAAGTGGAATAAATAGTGTTTGATGTAACAAATTACAATGTCTTTAAACCTCCACAACGTTAATGCCTAAACTATAAACAATAAATAGCAATTTCTGTCTTCAAGTATTTATTTGGCAAACCATAAGGATATTGAAGAAATTTTGTTATAATTTTTCATTGAATAATTTTCCATAGGCTACAACAATCTCCGAGTTCTAATTTTTTTATTACAAAATGTATTCAAGAAGAACCTCCATACTTAACGGGATACACACTGAAGGAATGTCTCGTTTCTCAAGGTATAACTGAGTCTGAGAAAGTATCGTTACACATTGAGAAATAAGTAAGGGATCATATTGATCATAGGTTGTTGCGTTGAATTGCAGATTTTTATTTGTGATATGTTGCTAATACTATTTAATTTTCGTTTCGTAAACTCAGAAGTGTAAATCTCATTTATTTCTTTACCTACATGACAATTAATTAAAAGTATACATAGTAAATAAAAAACAAGATAAATAAAACACAGGGAAATGAAAGTGGGCTATCCTGCAAAAAAATTATATCTTGCTGATGCATGTGCACGTAGTTGCACAAATGTTGTACTTGCACATCTTAATGAAAAGGGTTTTTCGTATATCGTTGAATAGAAAACTAAATACAGGAATCGTCTGTTTATTGCATTAAAGCAATTTGCTTTTGAGTTTTTCTAATGTAGATCCGGCAAACGAATTGACAAACTTTTTAACGAAAAACAAACGCAACCATCATATTGATGATTTTTTTTCATGAAAAAGAATGTCAACGTGCTTAGTTACCGTTTATTGCTTAATTTGATTATGATTACATTACGTAAGCTATCTATTATACACTACCACTGGTTATATAATAGAATAAATTTACAAACGTAAATATTGAAGAAAAAAATACATAAAAATATCTAGACTAGACTAGAATAGACTTTGGACTGTAATGTTGTAAAATAAACGTGTTCGTTTTCTTTCAGAAAAATGAGTTATTCTCTTTTTGTACAGGGGGTCATTTATATTTTCGTAACCCACACCTTAAGAAACGACGGTACAAATAATTAGATACCGAAATAAATACTCATATTGAAGTATTTCATACAAAGTTCTGGATCATGTTATCGCGGTTTCCAGTTATATATTCAATGTTATGGATCTTTAAGTATTGCAGATCCATAACATTGAATATATAGACAGGTACTATTATAGTAGTGATGCTTTCAAAATATTAAAATTCGGTGCATTTAGCAATGTCATAGAATAATTAACCACGTCATCTCTTTAGAAGTAGCTACGAGTATTAGTTCTAAAATAGCACTATAAAAATGGCAGTAATACATTATTATGAAAAATACCAAGAATTACGTTTCAAGGCATTTATTTCTACTCATTATTTTACGCCTTCGACATATATTTATGTAAGCTCATGGCTTTCTCAAGAGTTGGAAGTCAGCAGTACTAAAGATATGTTACTTTATCGGCAATCAGCCCAACTTACGTGTTGATACTTTCAAAAACTTTGGCATCATTTTCAAAAGTAAATATACAGTCAGTTATATATTGAGTATGCGTTTATCTACCAATCAAGTGTTGGAATTTGTGATAAAGAGTCCCTAGGGAATTTAATGGTGGCTGTTATGAGATGTCTTTATATATTGTTTATAGTTAAGGCATTAACGTTGTGGAGGTTTAAAGACATTGTAATTTTTTTTGTTGCAAAAAGTGGAATAAACAGTGTTTGATAAAATAAATTACAAAGATTTCTTTATAATTCACTGGTTCGCAGCAGATTACAATACGGCTCAATTATATTGAACTCGAGAGGAACCCAGAAATACCTGATAGGTGATAGAGTTCAAAAAAGATTTCTGCCACACCTTTATTGTAAAAATTATGGATTTTACACATGGCTTTATAACACAAAGGGTACACTTGGATATTACTCCTCAAGCGTTAAAAGAAATCAACTCACCTGTGTATACATATAAAAATTGCTAATAGGAAAAATGGCAAACATTTTATCTAATGAACCGAACGATATCATATTTACGTCATCGTAAATTAAGATTGTTTTCGGTGTCATATTTACGAATCGAGTAACCGAGCATCACCGAACACGGGATGACCTTGTTAAATAAGCTTTCTTAAATAAATATATTCTATATCTCGGTGAATACATTTATGGTCGAATTCCTTAATACACTTTCTATGTGTAACTGAATCACTTCACAGCGAAGCATGAGTAACGTTGTTCCTGTTGTCATTGCGATTTTTTTAGACTTTTTTATCATTTATTATTTTTTTTACTTATTTCATGTAATTGGGTTAAATGTACTCGTACATGAAATAAAAACCAAAACCAGGTTTTTGATCAGATGATATGTTTAGTTTTTTGGGGAATTCGATATCTATCAGTCACTATCTCTATGTAACAGAATAAACTTTCATTGACACATCTTAAATAAATACACGAAATTATTATTAACGAAAGCCTTGGGGTGACCTTAAAATATATTATGTACTTATAGAAGGCATTGAAAATATGTCATTTCAAAGAAACCGACGGAGTTATATGAAGGTCAAGAAGACGTATCAATGTACTCACTGCCTACCCTGACATGGAAACGACATGGTAGTATGTATGTATGTTGGAAACATAATCTAGTGCTTGTGCTCCTCTGATGATGAAGTGAAAACCTTGAAACTGGTAGGGTTATACCGTTGGATTAATTAAGTGGAATAAAAAATGTAAGGCTAAAGTTGTTACAATGTCTTTAAACTTCCACAGTGTTAATGCCTAAACTATAAATAATATATCATAATTTTCATTCAAACTTATTTCGCAGAGATATTCTTTCTTTTCATGAAAAAATTTTGTTGAAAATGTTTGTTCAATAAATATTTGAATCTAAATACATATATGTAACAAAGATTTAATCAGCACGGTGAATTCCTATAAAACCGAGAAAAAACTTCTATGGTTAAGAGTACTGAGGGATCACGCGCCATTTGGTGTCCGGTGCCAAATGGTGTTCAATGGTAAACCGGTAACCAGTGGAGCGGTAAGCCCACTGGATCCATACATACTTTCGTTCACGAAACGTGCCTCAATACAATTCGCATGAGTGAGATACACCGATAAATTGCATTTTATCTCCGTGCATTTTGTAAATCGACGAAAAAATTGGTCAAGATGTTCTTCGTAAAATGTAGAAAATAATGTTTTTAACTCCATGCACTTCAGAAGATTTCATTATTATTGAGAGGCGTAATGTACTAAGATCCACTGATCCTAAAGTTTAAATCACCTTTAAATCGTGAATCGAACAATCACACTTGGTTATTTCAGTCAGTCTTTCGAATGAAATCATCCTACTGCACGGATGTTGGAAGACCAATAGGAGGCTTATTAGCTAGAAGAAGCATTCTGAAACATGTTTCTCAGTAATAGAGATAACCTAAATTGACTGATAACAAAAAATAACTTGTCAGTCTACGAGATATTTGTTACCTCTCGGCGCATGATAATAGTATCAACATATACGACGACGGATAGCCAGTAAAGTACTCAATCCATTTATCCTAAATACGAGAAATCGATAAACGAACCCTTAGATAATATAGTTTTGATGCACTTCTGTGAAATTACATCAATTAGAGTTCTTGCAAGTCAATAATTTATGCAACGTCACAAGAGTGAGTTGAGTGATTGTTTATTGTCACACGAGGGAATAGTGTGAACAAAATCTAGTAGACTTCTTGCCATGGATAATCTCTTCAAAACATTTATAAAAATGCTGAAGAGGCCAAGTAAAAACCTGAATGATTTTTTTAAACGACATTTACAAAGGGAATCTAGCCCTTAACCCCTGGGCTGGTAGACAAGTGTCTTATCAACTTGGCTACGGATGTTGTCATTACATACTTGCTGTAATAGACCATTACTATTATAATAATTTGGTTTCTTGTTGACACTCTTAAACATGTTAGTGTCACCAAGGCGCATATGCAAGAAGTATCATGCGAACGAAACAATTAATAAATAAAATCTAACCCTGTTACTACAGCGAGGAGGTTAAAAAGAAAGAAAAGTACATTTTACTGATGAGGGCAATATCAGCATATAAATCTTAGGTAATAAACATTGTAATAAAAATAAGAATCGTATAGCCAGCATAAATAACCCCTCAGGTAAATAAATAGCGAATAAACAAGCGGAAATACCGAACTACTTTTCGCTGACGTGACTATTCGTGGACGAACAAGCGAAAAATTTCAGCTCAATTTTCAGTAATAGATTATTTCCATAATGTCAATAAACATCACTTTTACGGATTCTGTTTTTATAGAAAATTCGTTTTCTGGAACAAGCAATAAAAAAACGAAGATTTTTTTAATTGATATTATGATCGTTGGTTTATTTCATAAAATTGAAGAATTTTACATATTTTTTTTTAATATTTTAGTTCGTAATATAATCCAAAGATTGAAAATACCGAAAATATTGGCAAAAATAAGATTTTTTTGTACTGATAATATTTGAATTATTTTGGTTAAAGAAAACACTAAAATTATATATTTATAAATCATCATTGTCAACTTGGGTCGATCCACTACTGGATGAAGATCTCCCCGAGTTGACTCCAAACAATTCGGTTTTGTGCTCGTTGGTACAATGCCATGCTTCCTGATTTCATCCATCCAGCGTAATTAGGGTACATTTCTGGGCCTCTTTGTGCCTCTTGTGTACCACTGGATTATTTCGAATATCCATCGGGAATTTGACATTCTGGCTATGTACCCTGCCTATTGCCATTTCACCTTCTTGCACACCTTTATAATATCATCTATCTTTGGTTTGTTGGGAATCCAGGAGTTAAGTTTAATATATCTTTGAGTATATCCCAGCATACATCTCCATGCCCCTCTGTGCGGTCTGGAGCTTCTGTGTGTTTTTTACTGTGAGCGTTCATATCTCACGTCCATACGTAAGTACTGAGAGAATATTGGGAGATTATTGCTGATCCTTCGTGTCCGCATCTAAGCCTCCTTTCTACGACCGCTGCTGTAGCCCTGTCCAGGACGTTTTCTGGTGAGCGCTATTTATTTTTGTTAAGTTTCGGGTTTTCCATCCCTATGACACTCCTTTTCGGGTGCTGGAAGTTTTATGTTTATATTCCTTTGTAGAAGGATTATTAAGGAAAGGGATGGCGTAGTGGAGGGCATAAATAAAATATAAATTTATTTACGTATTGTAGATAAGGATGGGAGAGGGGGACGTGAATCACTATCGGAGAGGGAATGTTCGCGGTTCTTGTACACCTGGTATATTAAGTAGACTCGGAAAGTTTTGTCATAAGGGCATTGGCTACTTCTATTTTCTGTATGCTCTTCAGCTTTGGAGGACACCTAATGTTTTTTTTCTTAGCATATAATGCTTCGATTTTAACCCTAATGATATACTTGGTAGAAATTTTGAAAAATTAAAAATAAAGAATGATACGTACACGTAAAACTGTCTCAGTGATTGAGAGTATCGAAACAATAAATAAATTCTGAATGAAATATCCAAGGATTACAAGTGTGATATATTTTTTTCATTGATTTCTGTCTTGATCTACTCGGTGCTGAGTTAATTCCATTTTTCAAAGATTTCCCCTTTTTGCGACTTCTTATCTCCCTTGGTTATATGGTGCCTACAAGTTTTGCAACGGATCTCTCCCATCTATCTTGGAGTTTTATTCTTGTTAATCGTATCTTATCCAATATGTTCTAATGTTAAGTGTACATATTATTTTTTAGTTGAGCTTCCATATTTTACACCCTTATATGAATACCGGGAGGATACATTAATTAAAGACTTTTCTTTTTAGATATAGTACAACTAAAAGACTGTTGTTTCTTCCGAATGCGCTCCAACCCACTTTTATTATTGTTTATTTCATTGATCATATTACCGCCTACCGATAGTTACCGTCTCAAAAATATGTAGTGGGGGACTTATTCTAAGACTACGTCATCGATCTTAATTTGTCTCGTTGATGCACGAGTGTACTGGTTGAACATTACTTTGGTTTTAGTGAGGTTCATTTTTAAGCCGACTCGATTGCTGGCCTCATTTAGCTTCTGTATCATTCTTTCTAGTTCTTCCCTTGTTTCACTTATTAAAGAAGTGTGATATTATCAGCGAATATCAATAAGAGATATTCACTATATCTTAAGTTTAAGGTTTTAAATATTTCTTCGAGTATACTTGCAAAGGGTTTGGATGACATTGCGTATTTTTATCTCACTTCCTTTGTGATTTTGTATCCTGTTTGTTATTATTTTTGTAAATATTTTGTATATGGTTGGCGTAAGATTGATATTGGTCTCTAGTTTTTCAGATCGTTTTTATTTCCTTTCTTATGAATAAGAATTCCTTTTAGCATGTTCCATGTTGTGTTTACCCGTTGTTAATGCAGTCGTAGTCATCAATGGGAGGTGCGTAGTTAGTAGAACGCCTATTTTCCAACTCGTCGATGTACAATTTATAAAAAGACTTCGAGTTTGGTTTTTGCTTATGGCCTCTAAAACATATTTCAAATTGATTGAAAGAGATTGCCATATGGCAGTAAACTCGATTGGTTGTATTACATACAACGATAAAGAAAACAATACGGATCGTGTCGCTAGGAAGTTACTTGTTTACAGTGAAATATAAACATTTGTAAACGATTTCAAAATATTCTATTGTACAATAATCTTTTTAAAAAAACAATAATCCTTCACCAAATAAATAGTCATCCAAACAAAAAAACCTACGGAAAAATTTGTTTGTTTTTAATATACATAAATCTTTATATTTAACGTTTTTGCGAGGTTATTTGGATTCACTTTCAAACCCTATGAAACCGGATTTTTTTTGTTTTTCATTGACCTAATGTCTAATTAACTAAATACTTAAAACTTTAAAGAGCAGAAAAGCATTAAAACTGTACAATCACAAAGGCAGCTTTGATATTTGAGTGCTTTGGAAAGTGGAAATTATTTTTATCGAAATCAAATGTATTTTCTAAAATATAACAACATGCTGAATTAATCAACGAGTATGCATTCAAAGGATGACCTAAAAATGTACTAGATTACTAGTTGTTATATATATTTGAATTGATTAGAAACTGGTTAAATCACTGTTATATTACGAAGCGATCTGTCGAAGTGATTCGTAGGGATTTACTTTGGATCTCTCGTGTAAGATTCAAAATTAACTGATTTAAATTTTAATCAAATGTCGATTTACATATTCAGTATACAACAGTTAAATCTTCTGATTAATGCGGAGGAACGCTGTCATATAACAAGAGTTGGGACAATGAATCTAGACCCGACCCCACGAGACATACATTCGTACATTGTTCGAGAGAAGGAGCGTATAGTTTTTTTTTGTGAAAGCAGTCTAAAATGTATTCCCGAGAGAGAATTAAAATATATTCAATATCGCGCTTTGCACTTTCAAAAATAATACAAACAAATGGTATTTTGACAAGAGGAAGAGAAATGAGGAACTGTTAAAAGTCTCCGCAAAAGTATGTGACTGGATAACTGATGCTGTTGTTATTTATATGTTGAATGATTGTATAAATATGATATTAAAAATAAAAGCTGATATATCTTTGTGAAATATGTGAATACATAAAATGAATATTTGAGCTGAATGCTTGAAAAGTGGTTTTAAAATGAAAACAGAAAAAAATAATTGAACTAACTTCGTCACTGAATTCCTAGTGAAGTGACTGACTCTATTCACAAAATTGTGAGTTTCAAAGTGACGAAGGATATTTGATGTGTTAACACTCTTCTTTTCTACATGATACTAATAATCTGTAGTTTTGAAAATACATTGATAAAATATAATCAATTTTATCGATAATTATAAAAATCATATAAATTGAAATACTCGCTATTGATTGGTTATATTATTCATCCCATTAAAATGAACCAAGAGATGGCCTATATTATTAACAACATAATGAAAAGTAATTGAAACATGTCCTTAAACTATTCCAAATTTCAGAACAACTTACACAAATATCATATCACCATTTAAAGAAATAGCTAGCATCCTCGTATACCCATAATAATTTCAGTAGATGAGAACATAACCAAGGTGGAATCATACAGTAGTTGAAGTGGCGCTATAAAATGAAAGCATCTTTCCAACTCTTCATACATTCCTTCCTACTCCCCAATCGCACTCAGCAAGGCGTTCACCTCCCCGTCCTCGGTTCACTGTTCACAGTTCACACCCCAGCGTATACCGGCACAGCCACCCCTCGAATTCACCTTAATTACCTCCATTAAAAATCCCAGAGTAAGGTCCATATGAGAGCGGTTCAGATAAGGAAGACACTCGGAATGTTCTGAGAGAAATTGATTGCCGCATGGATGAGAATTATGTACGTAGAAAGCTGACACTCTCAAACATTTTATTTTCTTTTCATTTTTACATCGTCTCAATTGGACGCACTCGTATAAGTATCAGTTAATAGTATTGATCAACATTGTTTTGTTTAGATATCGAATAAGAATAACTATTCTAATTACACGTATATTCAACATACAAAACGGACTACACTTTTAAAAGAGTTCTTTTCTTTCGTATGGTACCCTTTAAAATTTACGGATTGGTTATTCGAACATATTAAAAACGACGACCGGGAGACAATATTGTAATCTGCCCAGGAATCGAGCCTTCGGGTTTAGCCATTCTACGTGTAGGTAAAACTACTGTACTTGAAAGAGATATCAACATTTTACGCATACTCGGCATTAGTAAGACGCTTGCTTGACTTCCAGCCGAGACATCCGAGTGGAAGTCGAGCGGCTTACCAACTAGGCCACAGAAGTCGTGAATGAGTATCGGAAAAACTTTAATTTCAATAGGTACATTTTGTAAGTCTTAATTTTTATGTAGAATTTAGCTAAATAAACTATTATAATTAAATAAAATTACCTGCAGCTAGTTGCGTCGAGTTAAAACAAGTATATTTGAAACAGGGCTAAATAAAAATAAATGGATCAAGTTTACTCGATGTTAACAAAACAAAATAAATTAAATAATTATAAACAATAGAATATTAATTAACATGTTTAGAGCAATAGTTGTTCTATTTTTCTGCTGCTTTTCTATTTACATCATAATTACAAGAGTTTCGAATTTCCTTTTAATAATATTTATATTTGATTAATTTATAACCTTCCACACTACAAACAATTTCTACATTCCAAATATGGTTTAGAATTTAAGCGTCAATTTATGTCGCGGGAGAAAAAAACCTTCAAAATAATCTCAAGAAAATTAATGAAATGAAGCATTGTGTAGTAAATATTGAGAATCTTTGAAACAGATATAATAATGTTCTCTATGTCGCAACTCTTTTTGTTTGATACATTATATTTCACTTACAATAAGAAGAGACAAACTTAGATCATAGTTCTTCAAAACACTTGACTAAATATTAAATGTTAAATTTTTTTAATTTTTGACACTTGAGGTTTACTAAAAATATATTGTGACCTACCACGAAGTGTGGTGAAACTTTTCAGTTGGCCGCATACAATTATTGATTTGTAAAATAAGTAATTAGTTGATTACATAAGGTATATTAGATTTCTTTTAATTAGTGATCAACACATTTAACTAGTTGATTGATTTTTTTTTGTCGATTTGTCATTTGGCTTTATACCATCCTTTTTTTATTTGTTTTCATTTAAAAATCACGTCCCAAACATTTAGATCACATATTCGTTTAATGTACACGTAATCATATATTTAAATGTACCAGCAATTATTTTACGTTAATTTTAACATTATGTTTAAACAATAATTCATCAAAGTCATGGCTTTAAATTCGTTTAAACAATGAAATTTATAAAATATTTTTATAGCGTGCAACGATTTTGCTTATTTTACTTAATTAAATATACAGTTAAGTATTCTTGTTAAAATTTCTTCCAATCTTCTTTTCACATAATAATTTATAAACCTAGGTAATGTACATTCCAATTGAAGAATTCTTTTATTCCGCTTGGCATCTGTCGCGTGGCATATGCGTGTGAAATTGTTTATTTTTTCAGGTTGATTAAAAACGATGTAACATACAATCAATTTATATGAGCACATTTGATTTGCTGGTAATAATTAAGTAGTTTTAAACATAAGATATCATTTTTGATAAAATACGATATACGAGATTTTTCTGCATTCGATTAAAAAGATAATCCTGATAAATGAATCCCATACTGGATTAAGACTTGGTCATTATTGCATAAATTTGGATTAGAATGGACGCTAACAAGTACTGTAAAATCTGCAAATTTACAATATTGATTTATATACGCATTGAGTTACTTTACAAAAAAAAATGCACTTTGTACTATCTAATGAAAATGTAATTTATATATATTATTTGACAAAAAATCAATGTTCTTAAAAGAAAGTCAAGAAGAAGGCGATACATTTTGTAGTAAACAAAAAAAAATCGGATGAATTTTAATGACACAATGTCGGTAGAAAGTATGGGAAGAATGTCCTCACATAGTTTAATCCAATTTAAAAACTGCGGCGTCGAACAAACGACGGTGTGGACAAAAGCCCTAGCAATATTTCAACCCCGACTCCAGGTACGTAAGAAACTGAAATGAAAGAGAGCATATTTTGAAAAAATTGTTGCAACTTCTTAAAAGTCAGATTATGAAGCATACAAAAAGTGTTCAGTAAAATTTTTAAACAAAATACAGAAATTTGATACCGTTTGCCATGTACTACAATTATATAGTCACAT
Organism: Odontocerum albicorne; assembly: GCA_949825065.1. NCBI lineage: Eukaryota > Metazoa > Arthropoda > Insecta > Trichoptera > Odontoceridae > Odontocerum > Odontocerum albicorne. The sequence goes on along the minus strand of OX463844.1, from coordinate 24,163,421 downwards.
TGAAGAAATCAGTTTACAAAAATGGTAGTTCTAATGCTAAAAAACTTCTAAAATGATCCCATTAAACGGAAACGCCTGTGGACCCGATATGGGAAGTCAATCTCCGGAGGACTGCAAAACCGAAAAGGGTGGGTATTCTTTTCAAGAGGGAGGGATTTAATGGTACAATGTTCCCACCCACAACTTCTAACTTCCACAAACAAATTGACCTCCCAATTTCCTATATCTTTTCAAATGTTGCCGTTGACTGGCACATGCTACCGAATGAAAGAAACATATGTACAATGAATTGATGTCCGAATGTTAAAATGAAGTTAAAATATTTAAAATGTTGCAATAATGGTGTACATATATATAAATATATATATATA
>OX463844.1:24007941-24162850 GCA_949825065.1 Odontocerum albicorne | reverse complement strand
ATATATATATATATATATATATATATATATATATAATTAAGGCTCACAATTTATTAAGTTGATTGAAGTTTTTGACGGAGGTATTAAATAATTAATCAACAATCGGTAAAAAGCACCAACTTATTTTCCATGTCAAGTAAGATACAGGCAAATAAAGCCTTGTACGATGGATGGGGGACATGACAAATGAAAGGTAAAATCCCAGATTCATATACATTGAGTGTCCAGTTTAAATTTTCTGTTTTTATGTTGTTGTGTTTTTCATAAATTATTAAATATAAAGATATTTCATGAAGTTGACGTTGATACATCTGAAATGAGTCCCGATGCATGTGTTAATTCAAATTCGATATCGAATGTAGAAATAGTTTTGATTTTGAACAAAAAAATAAAATACATTGAACGTAACATACACTGGTCATAAAATTTAACTTCAATTTCAGTTGCATCTTAACTCATTGGAATATCAAAACCCTAATTATGAAGAGCAAAAGGTTTTAATACTCTGTAACATACAGTATAGTTAAGCCATTTGAGTTAATTTAAAATGAATAGTTACAATACAAGAATTGTGATATACTCGTACAATAACCAAATCAAATGGCTTTATTCAGTACTAATTTGTACGTGTGCATTAGACATTATAAAGAAATAGTCACTTTACAAATAATATAACTAACACGTATCTTTGAGGAAATTCGCAATAAATTGAATATCAACAATGACACTCCCTGTTTTCTTTTACAACAATTGTAACATATCACTCGCGCATTTCAACACACATAGTGACTTTTTCAGATGATTGAAATAAAATATAAATAAAACATAGACATTTAGAAAACAATTACACAAATTAATAATAATATAAATAATAAATTAAATTTATTTTCTTCATCATTTCATATTTTATTCTATACAAAGGCATAGATAAAATGTGTATAGATACTTTTTATTATGTTACCCATAATACCATAGATAAAATTTAGTATAAATTATAGTGGATGTAACATGTAATTTAGTTTAATTAACTCGCTCCATGTTTTAATGCGCATTGTGATATGTAAAAATAGTGGAAGAAAACAAATTTTAGTGTTTTGTTTTATTCCATTAAAAAAGTAGGCTAGTTTCTTTTTCACATTAACATACTTTTTCAAAGCCTTATTTTAACAATAACTCACGCGAAGGTGAAAACTTTTACAGTTGTCAAGACAATTAATAGATTAGACTTTTATCAAACTCAAACGGGTATCGTTTTAAACTAACGATTTTTTTACTAGACAAAGTATATTAATGTTTACGCAGCCTTCCTTATAATGGAATCGAAACCAGTAATCAGATTTTTTTTGTACAAAATATTAATTGTCGATTTCAATATTCTAAATGTAGTTGATCCAAATGAAAACAGTAGTTGACGACCTCTTAAATGCAGTTGCAATAAACGAAAATTTTAGGTGAGACACCTTACTTCTACTCAGGAGTTTCGTGTTCGTTTGTCGATAATAACACCAAAAAAAAAATACATGGTTAAATAAATATATAAATATAGGTTTATTGATAGCAACATAGTATGTATGTTACATATTTAAATACATTCCAAAATCACATATATATCTCAAGATAAATAACAGAAAATACATTGAAAAGATAAGCTATCAAAAAGTCAGGGTACATCTTATAACATCCCCCGGCCGAGATGCACCCCACCAATATAGGGTGAGCCCAGCCGCGAGAACACCAGATGTTTTTTAGCCAATACCAGTTTGATTAAAAAAGCTCCAGTGTGCTTAAAAAGTTCGTCTAGTAAGAATACTCACACGCGCGTGAGTACGTATGGTATGTGACTGTTATCTTTCCGCGTGCCATAGTGTTTCCAATAAGGAATCGCGAGCTCTAAATCCGAAGACTCGATTACTGGAGTCTCAGGTAATATTATCTCTCGGTCATGCTGTTCAATATGTTTGAGTTACCAATTCGGATATGTTGAAGGGTGCAATACTAAAGAAGAATAATCAAAAGGAATATAAATTATTTGCTTAGTTAGAATTTGAAAACAAACATTACAATTCTTGTTAAAGCAAGCAAATGCGACTCAAACTTACATACTCGTATTTGGGAGCATTTATGTAAGGGTTATTCTCTTGTTGAGGTGCTGGTCGTGTGAGTGATGGCCCCCCACTCTAAGTGTGAGCTTCTGGAGGGAGAAGGTGGGGGGGGGAGACAGAGCCAAGAGTGGTGGGAGTTGAATGCGACAGGGTGAGGGATTTTTGACGTAAGATGCTGTCACCCATGATGGATGTTTTGTCGTAGACTGAGGGAACAATTTGGCGGATCGTAAAACGTGGCTCGCGAGATGGAAACATCTACTTAAATTTGGAAGAAGTCAGTCAGAGCTAGGAACGCGCAGGGAGGAACATTTTTTAGTGACAATCACTTACTCGATCAAATTTGATTTTAAAATGCAGAATGAGTGGCGTGTGCAGCTTAAGGAAGCACCTGACCCTTTTTGGTATGTCTTTTTATGATCGTATATGAACACTACAAGACATACACTACAATAGAAGTAAAGTTGAAAGTTTTTCTATCACATATTTGAATATCTATAATAATAATAGACGTTTTGGGTATGAAAAACAAATTAATGAAGAAAGACTAACAAAACAGATATACAGTGTAAATGTGAGTGGAAAGCGTATGAGAGGAAGAACAAGGAAAGTTGGATCAAGTGAATGATATTCTGAAAGAAGGAAAAACAAAAAGGCAGAAAAATCTTAGAGGTTGTATGAGAAGGTGTGTGGATATGGAAGAGGCTAAGCAGCGCTATAAAAATTGAACTTGTATAATTATTAGAATTTAGTTATGCAGTCACGGGTCAACCTTTTTGCTTAAAAAGAGCGTATCACAATATTTGTGAAAATGTTGAAACACGCAATTTTTCTTTACAAGAAAATCAAAGAATACTATCCAATAAATTTCAGTCAAATGTTTGTTGATACTGATCCTGCAATTCACAATGATACATGTATCTAATTTGTTACAATATTTATATCATATGAGTGTCAGTAATTGTGGCGATAAAATAGGTTTTATTATAGTTCTGAGATTAAAAGTTTTCTTTATTCTTGTGCACTCAGAACTCACTCAATCACAGGTAGAAAGGAAAATTATCTCATGTTCAAAAAAATATGGGAGTTTCCTCATAAATATATTTATTTATTTGCATGTTATCATTAAATACATCCAAATTGGTGATTCAGACATATCAAAGAGCGTGGCCGAAAGACAACATTGCAATCGGCCCCACTCATCGACAATCATTTGAGTAGGAATGCAACTTATAGTTCACTATCGTACGTATTGGCAATACTACCCCAAACAGGCAACAACACAAGCAACCGTCTAGCACTTGGGAATATTGTTATCAGACTTTTTTTAATTAATTGGGACAGTTTTTCTTTCGAGGACCATCAGGAGCTGAATCCGAAACTCCCGAATGAAAATCAAGCGTCTAACCAACCAGAGCGCGGAGGTCGTCAAATTCAAACGATATAAACGACACATATATATTTCAAATTTCATATAATATGCACAGCAAAAGTAGATATAATTGTTCTGAATTATGTAGTGCATCGTATAACATTTTGCTTTTAACCCTTTCATGCTCAAATTTTTTTTCGCATTTATTAGTCATTAATATTTATAAAGAAATATGAAAAATTTTTTTTTTTTAAAAATCGATCGGAACTTACAAAAAAAACTAATGGGATCTATACTTCCCACTGATATCTACTTGGTAGAATACTCATTGTGCGTAAGAAAAAAAATTTTTTTTTAAGAAAATATATTTTAAGTAAAAAAACATTATAATTAAAGTAAAAATAAAAATAAAATTATTTCTTATGAAAAAGATCAAAACATGGTGATAAACATAATATAGTGGTACATCGCAACCCCTACACATACATGCACTTCGTTCTTTTCTCTTTCTCTTTGACACTACAAAGTCTACACCTTCTGTAATTTTCACCCTTTAGAGGCATATGTTTACTTACAGATTCTAGGCGTATATCCTCTGGTACTCGGGCTTTATTAGCCAAAAAGCTTGATGGTCTGCCACGGTGTTTCCTCGAACAAAACTTGCCAATCAACTGCCTTGCTGGAGATATCCTAAATGCTAATTGGTCCATTTTTTCTATCAATTTTATAAAGTAAATGTCCATTTACAATCGCCACATATATTAGATAGTACATAATCCTTAGCGACCGTTTTATAGACCGTCTGTCAATAGCATATATTTCACGGTACTGGTCAAATAAATCTACCCCGTCCATCATTTGATTGTATTTACATACTACAAGTGGACAAGAAATCGCTTCTTTTTTACCAGTTTTATTATTTCTCAATATGATGGTAGTATCACGGGGATTATAAATTGTTGATAAAAAATTTACTGGTTTGTTGTCCATCCAGAGTATTGCAGCAAGTGGTCCTCTTATTTGGAATTCGAATTCATCTCTTTGTAAAATTGTGTTACTTTTCAGTATAGGAGCTATGTCTTTTCTCGTTGTCCGGACAGTTCCACAAGCAAAAATTCCCTTTGATATCAATTTCAGCAATAATTCGGAACTTGTGATAAAGCTATCGAAAACTACAACATGTACATTATAAGCTAAGTTTTTAATGAACTTCAACACAACCCTCTTACCTAATGTGGATTCTTTACACAATGGTGCGACACTTTTCCCTGTATATATATCAAATTTTAGGACGTATCCCAAAGATGAATCTGCCATGCACCAGACTTTGTAGCCTCTTTTGACCGGCTTCATAGGCATGCACTGATTTAGTGAAGATCATCCCTTGAATGGGATCATCGATTCATCAATAGAGAGATACGAAGATGGTGATATCATCTTCGCATAGTTATCATTCAACTTGTCGATAAGAGGTCGTATCTTATGAAGCTTGTCGTGGTCGGGATTTTTTCTATCGGTATTTTTCTCGTTATCGTTAACGTATAAATTTTTTTACCAGCTTTTTGTAGCGGTTTGCAGTCATTACTTCTGAAACTGACGGTACACCTAGAATCGGATCAGAACTCTAATATTTTTTGGATGGGGCAATTGATGTATCCCCATAATTATAAGCACTCCTATGAATGCTCTTATCTCTTCAGTGGATGTGTCCACCTACATATGGGATTGTTTTTGGATGGGGCAATTGATGTATCCCCATAATTATAAGCACTCCTATGAATGCTCTTATCTCTTCAGTGGATGTGTCCACCTACATATGGGATTGTTTTTGGATGGAGCAATTGATGTATCCCCATAATTATAAGCACTCCTATGAATGCTCTTATCTCTTCAGTGGATGTGTCCACCTACATATGAGATTGTTTTTGGATGGGGCAATTGATGTATCCCCATAATTATAAGCACTCCTATGAATGCTCTTATCTCTTCAGTGGATGTGTCCACCTACATATGGGATTGTTTTTGGATGGGGCAATTGATGTATCCCCATAATTATAAGCACTCCTATGAATGCTCTTATCTCTTCAGTGGATGTGTCCACCTACATATGGGATTGTTTTTGGGTGGGGCAATTGATGTATCCCCATAATTATAAGCACTCCTATGAATGCTCTTATCTCTTCAGTGGATGTGTCCACCTACATATGGGATTGTTTTTTGATGGGGCAATTGATGTATCCCCATAATTATAAGCCCTCCTATGAATGCTCTTATCTCTTCAGTGGATGTGTCCACCTACATATGGGATTGTTTTTGGATGGGGCAATTGATGTATCCCCATAATTATAAGCACTCCTATGAATGCTCTTATCTCTTCAGTGGATGTGTCCACCTACATATGGGATTGTTTTTGGATGGGGCAATTGATGTATCCCCATAATTATAAGCCCTCCTATGAATGCTCTTATCTCTTCAGTGGATGTGTCCACCTACATATGGGATTGTTTTTGGATGGGGCAATTGATGTATCCCCATAATTATAAGCACTCCTATGAATGCTCTTATCTCTTCAGTGGATGTGTCCACCTACATATGGGATTGTTTTTGGGTGGGGCAATTGATGTATCCCCATAATTATAAGCACTCCTATGAATGCTCTTATCTCTTCAGTGGATGTGTCCACCTACATATGGGATTGTTTTTGATGGGCATATCTGTTTGTTTCGTTAACAATATTTTTAATAATATTGTCGTCAAATAATTTATAGAAATAATCGACTGCCCTACTGCAACCAATCAAATTTATCTGATTAGGTGCAGCTTTCTGTCTAAAATTGGCTTATATTTTCGAAATAACTGCAATCTTCATTTCAATCTTCTTGAATTAATTTTATAATTTCAGCGACATCTGGTGGGGCTGGCATTTCTTCATTATTCATTTCTTCATCCTCTGATGATGTTATTTAAGCGTCACTTAGAACTTGTATTTTCACTTGAAGTGATAATACGCTACGAAAGCACTTTAAAAACCAACTATTTATTATTATTTTTAAAATAAAGACCATTATTAAATGATTAAATAACAGAAGACTTAAAAAGATCATATTTAAAATAACAAAAAAAAATCGTTTAAATATTTAAAAATTACTGCAAGTTAATAATAAAAACTCTAAATCAAACAACTTCAATATTTTTTTGCGTGTCCTAGTTTTTATATGAAGACTTCAACACCGACATAAAAAATCCATATATGGAATGGAATGGCAGAAAATAATGTCGCATTCGGAGAAATTACAACTCACCGTGCGGTGCGGCCAATTATGGCGAAAAATATTTAAACATAAAGCGAGCGAGCCCTTTCAGCCGAATTTCTAAAGATCACGCCTCATTTTTATGCGCGGGTGTGTTACTTGACTACAGGGTTGCTAAATCTTTACACACCAGTCGGCGCTGTTGTGTCATAATTATTATTCCTACACGCTTAGCGGCTGTTCCGGGTTCGATTCCCATCTGATTATTTTCCGGACTGACTTTTCTTTTAGACAGCGTTTTATTCGGTCTTTTAAGTATAGTTAGATTATTTATGCATCTACCAAACGAAAAACTGCATCAGATGGAACCTATCAGTCGTCTTATAACTTCGAACTCCTCCTTATCCCATCCATCGGAACTTCGGGTTTAATATTCCAAAGCTGGGATGCACAGCTTACACATATACACAAATAATTTTACCAGCATCCCCCATTAACAAGACTGCTGATAACCATCCCCAATCGCGAGATGTTGGTAATCATCTTTCAATAAAATTTTCTGAACGAAATTTCGTTTTAGAAAAACTACTATAACAGAAATGAAAAAAAAAACAAATCCGCTTGACTGCAAAAAAATCTTCAAATAAATAAATTTAAAAAAATCGACCCTTAAATGAAGAAAAGCTCCGGATATATGAGGAAGAACGTGAAAAAAACTCGCAGGCGCTGAGCCTTTTTTTAAATGATGATGACTTTCTTCTTCCTTTAAAGATTATTTAAGATTTAAATTATCAAAGAAATTCGCGGAAAGGATTGAATAGTAGTTTTCAGTACTATTGAAATAATTCTTTGTTAATTTTAACTTTCTTAGTTTTTAGTTCCATGTATTCAATTATCTTTATTACATTCTGGAATCTCCCATACATTTCGATGTTTCATTTTAATTTCAGTGAAAGCATAATTACATTTCAGAAACACTAAAATCATTAATGTATTCACATAAAATGATTAAATTGTCTTCTCATATAAATTAAGATGAAATAAGTGCTAAATAAAATTCATCTAAATTACAACGTCGAAAATTGAGAACTTCTATGTGTTTCAGTCAGTGTTGAAAAAAACAAGTCATATACATAAACGAGACATTGAGGACATTCCAGGACATAAAGACGTGCCGCGCCGCGCATGCAGACAATGCAGAGCTCCCGCCCTAACAGTGCCCAACTGTACGCGAAACTGTGAGCGCGTCAACCTTTTCTAACTTGGCATTATTATATTAAAAGAAACGGTATCAAGCCCTACTTAAATTATTAATGGAACCCATGTTTATCTTCTTTTCTTTCCATACTCCGACCGCGACGGCGATATTGTATTTCATTAGAGCAAAAGCTTCTCTATTGTGAACCAGATAATTCAGTTTCTCAACACCCCGTAATCTAGTCCAGTTAAGTACAAAACCATGATGGGAACAATATCATCATCATCACTATCCCGCCATGTCTCTATTGGGATAGGCATAGAAAATAGATTTTACTTTATTCTATCCTAGCACACATTTTTCGCTTCTGTCACGTTACTACATCTGGTCATACATACTTTCCTATTATAAAGGTTTTTCACTCTTGCAATTTCATCATACGTTTGTAGCGATGTTCATTACCAATGTAGTGTGTGTCCTATTAGGACGTGCTGATGATGTTGATGTTGACATCGCTATATTCGTTTTAGTCGAATTCTGCGTTCCTTTTCGTTCGGGGTCATCAATGTAGCGAGTTGCTTATCTTGATACGTCGTGATGATTTTGATATGTATTTAAAATAAATATAAAACTCAGGAATGCGGATAAAAGTGAAAGTGAATAGCGGGTAAATAATAACAAGTCTTGACAGTTGGATGAATAATAATGTTTATTTGTCTACAAGTAGGTATTTTATAGTAGTGAGTGAATGTGCTCGCAATATATACTTTGTCTCACTCCTGCGCGTGCACTAGTGTAGCGGGTAGTATATTTATTTGCCGAGACGGCGAGACAGAACGTAAATACTATTTGTGAGTAAACATTGTTGACGTTTCTAGTGTGTGACAATTGTAAATAGTTCAGAGTTTGATTCATCGGTCGTTGACCCTGTATGTTTACAATTTATTTGACAACAAATCATGTTTGACAATTATTTATTTATTTGACAATTATTTATTTATTTATGGACGTAGGTATCCTACACGTTTTTCTAGGTCTTCCTCAACATTCCGAACATTTTTTGCTACTTGTGTAGATTATTTTTGCAAATCTTTATTCCTTTATTTTTTACGTTGCCATTCTTTATTACGTCATACATTGTTGTTCCAAGCATTCTACGCAACGCTCTCATTTAAACCGAATTTATCTTATTTTAAATATTTTTTGCTTCATCCAAATTTCACTAAAGGGAACGATATCGACAGCCGTTAAATATTTTGATTTGAATTCCACAAACACTTATCACTATGGTAAATGGTCAAATCATTGAAAATCGTAATATTGAGAAAATAAAACGTATATTTTATCACGATGATTTTTTATGACATCGTAAATTTAATTGGCATTCCCAGAAATAACTAAGAAAGGTGCACAGTGCGAGGCTAGATTAATTTCATGAGCCGTGCAGCCTACAGGGAACACTCCATGCGTGTGTAAAATAATCATATGATTTTCTTTTGTTATAACAAACAATGGCGAATATATTCGAATAATTAAAATTAAAGGATAGATGAAGTATTTTGATTAGACCAAAATATTTTTAGAACGTTACACGTGAAATCCAAATCAAAAGCTTTTCATTTTCAAAAATTTCAGGCGAAACCCGTTATAGCACAATTTCAGAATTAAAAGGCAACAGAAAATCTCATAAATGAAAATCGTTATCTTAACATCTCCATTAAAGCAGATTAATCCGAACGAACAAAGCTCCGCGGTGATCGCGCCGGCGAGGTTTTGATCGTCCCGGCGAGCTTTTGATCGTTCCGGCGGAGCTTTTGATTGCGGCGGAGCGGGCGCTAGGAGCCCCGCGCCCGCCTCGTTATGACGGTCAATGGAACTGTAGTGCGTTGCTCAGTTACTAACGGCGGGCAAAAATATTAAACAAAACAACGTATTTTGAACACTTTATTTTGGTAACTACGTTTCTTACGGTTCGATATAAAACTGTTTAAAATATAAGAGAAGCATTATTGTACGACTGTTATTTTGCTGAAGGAATTTATTAAGTTCTTTATGATACATTTAAATTATTTTAGATTATTTTATATTAATACTAGCTGGAAACCCCGTCCATAAACATGCGAAAACAGTAACTTAATACTTGTTAATTGTATTACACTTACATAGGTAACACAACAATGTGGAATACAAATATTTCAATGTAGAATATTTCTTTGTCTACAACATTTTTTGGTGAAAAGAGAATCGGATTCTTCCAGTAATTTTACTTGGTTGATCCGAAGATCAATTAAAAAAATTATACTAGCTCGTTTTTGAAGTCTTGAGAAAGAAGTATATATTTCATTTAATAGGCAATTCACCCATGCCTAATAGTAAATTTTAATGGCGGAGGGCCTATCGACGATGTTTTCATTGAAACTTTGAACATTATTTTTTTTGTGTTGGGTGGAAGATTTTTATTTATTTTGAAGCACCGAACCTGACAATAAGGAAAACATTTTTGTACCATAAATTGTTACTTAAAAAAAATAAACTAAACAGATAAATATTTAGCTTTGGGATAGTTGCACATGGCTAAATACTGGTGTAGGTAGATATACATCAACTTTATCCAAAGTCCGTCCTAGAGACATGACAATTGTCAATATTATTTTATAAATAACAATTTATGACATGGAAATATAATTCTTATTGCCAGGTTCCTATTTTTCCTCAATTACGGTGAGAAAATATCAAAAATCGTTGATAAATAATAACACCAACAATTGAGGAGACACATACGTCGCACAGTTTTCGGATTGACCAATCTAGAGGGACAAAATCCTAAAAATGAAAATCAATACTTCACATCAAAAATGCCGTTTTAGTGTGTCAAACAAACCTATTGATAAGATGCAATTGCCAGATTTTTCAAGAAACCCTTATTTTATTTTTTATGTCGGGACAAAGTGACGCTTTGTATCGCAGGTATAAAACATTTCTATTAGTACATTTCTGACTTCCGAAGTTTGTGCATGTTAACAGTGTTTTAAAAAAATATTGAAAATAATTTTCGTGATGGCATCGTGTTCTACAGGTATTTATTCATTTATTTATGTCATAATTATATTAATTTATTTATACTATAGATTATTTTTATCACAATAACAAATTCATGAAATTTCATCCTATGCATTTTATTGAGTTCAAAGTTTAATAAGATGTAACGTTATGTGCAATATGTCGCAGGGCTATGAAACTAAGTTTAAAAAATAATATTATATATTCTTTAAATAAAAAGTATCACAATTTACCGCGATTTTGTGCGATTTGTTAAATATATATTTTTTTTGTTATAGGGACCAGACTTACGAGAATTAGTATTTTTGAAGTATGGCGTTCTAACCATTCGAAACACCGCATTCAGCGTGTTTATGATTTTGTAAAAAGGTTTTACAATATTCAAGATGATAAAGAAGCAGAAACTATAAAATTAAAAGTTTTTGTAAAAACCGAATGTGAGAAAATTCGTCAAAAATGGGTACAAAAACAAAGACGTTTGAAATTGTTCTTAAAACTCTACCAACTTTGGTTTTGTGAAGATTTACATTTTTCTTCTCCAATGCAGACAATTAATAAGGCAGGCCATACAGCTAAAATATTTCGAGAATGTTCATCCGAATCAAAAAGGAGAAAAGTGCGTGATTTGGTTACCAGCTACGAAAAGGAAGAATTGACATATGAAGCTGCAGTTAGTGTTCGAGTCAGTGGTGGACGTGATGGGGCAAATTCAATACAAGAAATGTTGACTGCATCACCAAGAAGAGCAACGAGTTATAAAAAGGCAAATTAACGAATTTTAACAACTCTAATAAAAAATCCTTATTCCCGAGAAGCTTTAGCATTATTCAATGCAAAAAAATTACGGTAATGTATATAGTATAAAAATATCCAACAGGAAGCTTCTGAAAGAGGTTTCAATTTATATCAATCATATTATCGGGTTTTAGAAGAGAAAAAAACAATTGTTATCCAGAAGTAGAGAGTATAATTGTAACAGATATTTTGAACAGCAATATTTGAAAATTACGCTAAGGAAGCAAAAATTTTATACATATCATTATACTCGTGGTACAATATGCCTGCAGCCTTGCACAAAATATTGACGCACGGTGCTGAGTTCATCGATTCTTCTTTGATTCCTATTGGACCAATGTCTGAAGAGGCATCAGAGGCCAAAAATAAAGAAATTAGAAAAATTAGTCAACACCACACTTTAAAAACTTCGCGTGTTAGGACAAATTACGATTTATTTAAATATTTATTAGTTTCTTCTGATCCGTAACATATATAAGTCTTATTAGAAAATAACCCAAAAAAGTTAAACATGTGTATGAAAGCGATTTTCCAATGCTATTAAAAAAAGTTATTTTTGTATATTTTTTTCAAAGTTATTAAGTTTTTAACGTTTCTAAATTTGTCTTATTCTCAATGTATTTTGGTGTATTGAATATATTAAAAACCTATTATTAAATTAAAAACCATTCGTTTATATTTTCTAAGCCTTTGGTTATTAAAACGTAACATAAAAATGTCAAATGACATGAATAATAATTTTGCCCCTCTAGATTGGTCAATCCGAATACTGTGCGTCGCCTCTATAAAAAAACTCAACCACCTTACACGACACAAAAGGGTTTTTTTAACCTTGCAAACTTATTGCCATATGGCAATCTCTTCCAACCAAACATAAATATGTTTTAATGTATCCTCAGTGAAAACCAAACTGGTTCTTCATAGCTTCAATAAAAACGTCAACTCGTCCCATCGCTAGGCACCTCGCTACTTTATAAAAAGCGTTAATTGTAATTGCAAAGGCCGATTTCTACAATGACAGCAAATAAGTTATCATTTATTTTGTAAATCCGTTTACTTTTACAGCGTAATACACTTGAAAATTCGAACACAGTTTTTTGCATACATATTTTGCGTTTTACTTGACGGTCACAATGTTTTGTTTCGTTTTCACTGCACGATCACAGTATGTTTGGTGTAATTTTCGGCTTAACGGCATTAGGCAAATTATAAAATAGATATCGTGGCAAACTATTAATAACATTTAGATGTTTTTCTAGCATCAGGGCGTGTCTCAACTCCTCGTAGTGGTATCCAAGCTATTAGACTTCCTACTTTCAGACCACGGAAGCTTTTTAGCTTTGTTCAGATCTATTTATTATTATACTTTCGTTTTGTACAGTACAAACTGGAGTATTTATTGCTTTATAGCAATATCTGCCTTACAATAAAAAATATGTTAAAGAAGCCTTAAGAGAAAATCAGACTGGAATCATCTTTAATAAAATTCGGTACTGACGAGAATCGAACCCGTAACCTCTAGATCGGTAAATATACGTTTTACCCGCCAGGGCAAGGAGGTCGTCGCTTTCATTTCACCTTGTGGCCATTAAAATATACGAGTATCTGTAAATCATAAGTCGGGTAAATAACGAAGAATGTCCATTCAGCCTTACATCAACATATCTTCCGAGTAATTGATTACTGCAATCTAGTGACATGAATAGATAGTTTTGCGATATACAAAACTTGTGAATACAATTGCATCTTGTTGGTCTGTTTTAACTCAAGGTCGTAAGTCGACTATCTTGTTTATTTGCTTTGAAGTATTTTCCTTTTCCCGTGACGTTGAACTTAAAGTATTTAGTCCGCTGCAATCCTTTTTACATTTTAGTTTATCCGTCAGAATTGAAGTTAAACCTAGCTTTAATCATAATAGAAATAACAACTTACCTTTTAAAACTGCCAAAAATTTGAGCACCCCTTTGAATGTACCATCAACACTGAAACAAATAATAAAATAATATTATTATTCATTCATAATGACAGCATTTACATTTTTTTTAAATGCATTTATTTCATTTTAGAAAAACGCGGATAATAACATGAAAGAAAATTTGCTACGAGTGTTTCTTAGGTGAAGTCATTAAATGTTTGTCTTCAACCAGCTCAATAAAAAAGCCACCCATGGCAAGCTACAGAAGGGTAATTACGGTTTTTCCTGAGACCGTCAGCCATCAGGTTGCTAAGATTGAAAATAAGGTTTTGCTGCCTTCAGACATAAAGTCGGTCCACATCGCACTAAATATCCTTAATTAATCTTTAAATATTTAAAACGTTGTGTACCACATATCCTCTCATACAGCAACATTTTCTATATAATTTCGAATAAACACTTATTACAAAATTAGTGCTTTTCTTTTGTGAACCCTTATAAATTTGCCTTCTTCATTTCATCCTTCTCGATTAATTTCAGTATTCTGTTATACATCAACACAATGGTTCATCTGTCGGAACATATGCAGTTTTTACGAAATTGATTCAACTCGTCTTATTTATTTTAATCAATCACTTATTTAAAAAAAAACAAATTCAATTCAAATGATCGACACGAATAAAAATTATCAAATTTAACTAAAAAAAGAAAAACAAATTTGAACAATGATTTATCCCGTTTTATTATATTTATGGAAAGGATACAATAATAGCCTCCATTGTCAGTGACATAGTTATTATTCACTTATATTGTAACACTAAATTAAATCTCTAATTAATTTTAAATAAAAAGATCAATATGAAATTCATTTGACATTCGGCATGCTTAATTATATAATTAAGTATGCCTGATTGTAATAAATATAATGACAGTGTAATAAAAATGTATTTCGTAATACGAATATTTTGAAGCTCATCGAAATAAAAAATGCAGTGATGTACGAGTATTCCTCATAAATTTAAAAAAAGTGGAATAAATATTATGAACAACTTTTGAGCAACTTAAAAATGCCTTTTTTGAATAAAAACAAAGAAACAAATACAATATTATTAATATTATAATTATGCTTTGAAGTCTATGTTTTATTTATAGAAAAACAATATTTTTGTCATGCTGGTTTTGAAATAAAATGTTTCGAATTTCATTTCTTTAATTATCATTCAGTAATGTCAGATTTTTTACTTAAATGATGTTCGTCTATAAAATAGCAGAATTCAACTCCGTTCATAAACTTGAAACATTTTTCCAATCGTAGATGCATTGCTACACGATTCACGAGCAAGACTGTTTTCCGACGTTGATGCATTGCTACACGATTCACGAGCAAGACTGTTTTCCGACGTTGATGCATTGCTACACGATTCACGAGCAAGACTGTTTTCCGACGTAGATGCATTGCTACACGATTCACGAGCAAGACTGTTTTCCGACGTAGATGCATTGCTACACGATTCACGAGCAAGACTGTTTTCCGACGTAGATGCATTGCTACACGATTCACGAGCAAGACTGTTTTCCGACGTAGATGCATTGCTCCACGATTCACGAGCAAGACTGTTTTCCGACGTAGATGCATTGCTACACGATTCACGAACAAGACTGTTTTCCGACGTAGATGCATTGCTCCACGATTCACGAGCAAGACTGTTTTCCGACGTAGATGCATTGCTACACGATTCACGAGCAAGACTGTTTTCCGACGTAGATGCATTGCTCCACGATTCACGAGCAAGACTGTTTTCCGACGTAGATGCATTGCTACACGATTCACGAGCAAGACTGTTTTCCGACGTAGATGCATTGCTCCACGATTCACGAGCAAGACTGTTTTCCGACGTAGATGCATTGCTACACGATTCACGAGCAAGACTGTTTTCCGACGTAGATGCATTGCTACACGATTCACGAGCAAGACTGTTTTCCGACGTAGATGCATTGCTACACGATTTACGAGCAAGACTGTTTTCCGACGTAGATGCATTGCTACACGATTCACGAACAAGACTGTTTTCCGACGTAGATGCATTGCTACACGATTCACGAGCAAGACTGTTTTCCGGCGTAGATGCATTGCTACACGATTCACGAGCAAGACTGTTTTCCGACGTAGATGCATTGCTACACGATTCACGAGCAAGACTGTTTTCCGATGTAGATGCATTGCTACACGATTCACGAGCAAGACTGTTTTCCGACGTAGATGCATTGCTACACGATTCACGAGCAAGACTGTTTTCCGACGTAGATGCATTGCTACACGATTCATGAACAAGACTGTTTTCCGACGTAGATGCATTGCTACACGATTCACGAGCAAGACTGTTTTCCGGCGTAGATGCATTGCTACACGATTCACGAGCAAGACTGTTTTCCGACGTTTTTGGAAATGTAAGGATTATGATTTAGTCAAATATTTTCTGTTTTTTTTTAATTAAGACTAAACAATAATAATTATCTAAACAATAATAATTATTCTTAAGTTGTGATCATAAAGTTACGTCGAACTTTTTTATCACTTTATAAGGTGCTAGTTAGTGCGATTACAGCTCTGGTTTTCTTGGTTTCAGAAGGTCGGTTGGTGTGTCCTATGAATTTGTTATATACATTTTTTTACATATATTTATTATTAACCTTTCATGATATTATATTTCAAATACAACTAGAAGCTTTATTGCTTTAAAGTGATTTATTTCGTTTCGAAATTATTATTGGTACCCATGATCGATGGCCGTGTCGTAACTTAGTAAAATGATATAATATTTGAGTACAAGTAACTAAAATTACAACATAAGATATCTCAAATAAAATAGTAAGAATACTAGAAAACGTATAGCTTTTTAATTTTTTGCTTAAATAATAATACTGAAACGCATATGATTGCACTAGGAAGTTCGTTCCAAAGTTGAACCGCTAAAGATTATGTATGATGTGATGAAAATATATGAATATTTTGTATAAAAACTTTTTCAATCAATTCAATTAACATTGGTATTTTTCTATTTTAAATTAGACAAACAGTTCATACGGTAGCATAACTAGAATCCAGAAATAAAATGGTTAAATAATGTACCATTAGTTTTCGCATTTACCGTCGAAATAAATACGGATACACGTAACAATAAAGGATTTTGAGATATAAACATTACATTTTGAGTTAAATCTCTGTATTTTCAACAGCGAAATAAAAATACAACGAACGGAGAGCTTGCGGGGTGGCCATTAGTAAAAAATAATAGGCACCAGTCCGCGATAGCCGCGCTCTAGCGGCGGTGGCTAGAGTTACAACTATTAGGAAATATGGCGGGCATTAGCGGGCCCGATAAAAACCCGGCTAACGATGTTATTTACGGATAATCCTCGGACGGTGATTGTAGCCCCGGTTAATAAGGAGATCGATGTGGAAACTGACAAGAAAGGCGAGAAATCCTTTGGCAAAAAAGCGAAAGTTTTAGTCAAACGTTTAACGGAAAACCGTATTTAATACTGGTTTTTAAAATCAAAGTAATTACTGCGAGTATAAATGATAGATAAATATTTAAAAGACACAAATGTTATTTCTAAATTTGTAAAAATAATTTGGAATAAAAAGATAGGAAAGTCAACATCTGACGGTCAATGATTACATTTGTTTACTTCTTTCATTCAATATATTAATACGATAAATACACACATATTAACTGACGAAATTTGGCTACTGTAAAAAGAGGTCTTGGATAAAAAATATGTCAAGAAGACACGGCAACAAAATACTTCTTTTGCAAATTTTCTCCTTGTTTATTTTATTTTTTTGCTATTCACCCATCAAGAGTATTCTTCAGCATTATATAGTCATAAATAAACATAACAAAAACAACACATAAATTAACCTGAATTACTTCTACGTATTACATGAATTAATGAAAATTAGACATAAAAATGTATAACACGAATTGATGTGATAACAAAAATACTGATTTCAACATATATTTTATGACAGGAAAAGCATTGTTATATATTTAGGTTGTATAATCTTAAAAAAAATATATTCGATTGAATTTTGGAATATTTCACCAAGGCAAATAAATACCATATTATATATTATATACTCAGTCAAGTGAATACAAAAGATACATGATTTTAATGGCTTTAGCACCATTTTGTATTTATCCAAACAGACAAAACATAATTCAATTAAGAGCAATTTTTAATAGTTAAATCCGTTTATGGGACTCGAAAATATATACTTGACCGTTCCTAAATCAACAACCTGTTTATAGAATTTCCTTTCACAAACACAATTTACTTTAAGGTTGATAAAAAAATCCTAATCTATGAAACTCAGTAGAACCAAAGCTGTCTAGTGAAATTTCAGTATTCTCCGTAGCAATCTTCGGAATGGAAACATGGATGATGAGAAAGAAGGAAAGACATATCATTATTGCCTTCGAGATATGATTTTGAAAGACTTAAGACCACGGTGCTCAGCATTGAGCGCGCGATAAAAAGAAGAAGAAGAAATGTCATTCTTATCTTCTCAATGTCGTATTTTATATACAAAATAACAATTTAATGCGTTGAAACCAAAGAAAAAACGAGTATATCCGTTTAGAGAAAACATCAACAGTGCATAAGATCGCTTTGTAAAGATTGTATTCAATCTTCCAGAATGATCACCTGACGGGACAGAAAGGTTCCCGAAGCAGGTGACTTCGGCGGAGCCCTCAGTGCTAAGCAGATTAGGACAAGTGTTGGTGTGTTTTCGGTTTAGCAATGTAAGCAGGCACTGCGAGGGGCTTTCAGGGGGTGTTTGCTGAGAAAACAGACGGGTCTGCCTCTATGGAGCGCTGCAGGGTGGGATCAAGACTGCAGGGGTACTTAAAGGGATATCGAGTCGAACTGAAATTTAGCTAATTTTTTAGTCTAGACGTGATCTTGAATATGATTATCCTTTTTCTCTATCAAGCAAATAATACTATTATACGCCAAGGATTAGGTCAACGTGGGTTTTGAACTATGTTTCACTCAAAATGTCTCATTGACGACCTCCGTGGTCCAGCTCGTAAGAAGCTTGACTTGAATCCAGAGGTTTTGGGTTCGATTCCCAGTGTCATCTAAAAATGAAAAGGGTACAAGTTTGGTAAAATAGTTTACCTGGTATCAAAACTCACACGCGCTAGACATGTGCGAGTACTTCTTCACATGTGGAGTAATAGTAGTAACGCAAGACCTATATTTTATATTATTCTTATGATAATAAAATTATTTCCGTGGCCTCGAGATGCATGTCATTCGGTCCGGGGGTTGCGCGTGCACTTCTCGCTGGTACTGTATTTTTTATGAATCCAATCTAGTGTTAACTGCAGACCACTTTTACAGTTTTCTGGTTGGTAAGAAGAGATTTCCATATGGCACAGGCCCACTAGATTGTATTTTATATAACGAAAGTGTGATAATACACAAAATATGTACAAATATGCAAGTTATATGTACAATTATGCACAAATAATATGTACAAATATGAATACATATGTATATAAATATGCAAAAAATTTGATTTTTTTAATTGGTTATTTTCACAGAACACCTCTCTTCAATGCCGAAGTATGGTATGTTTCTTCATGGCTCCCATTTTCATCTCCTTTTCCAGTTTTTGTTGACATTTGAAAATATTTTATTTTAATTGTTTTTAATGGATTAAAAATGTTTCAGTTTCTTGACGTACTGGACGACGTAACGTTATAACCTTTCACCAAACCTGCACGAATCTACACCACTTTTGTCTGGTGGGTTCAAAGAGAGTACCATAAGACAACAAACGTGTCATTTGTATAATTATTTAAGCTATCCATCGCGTTTAATATATATTTACTAATTCCATTTCTAGAGCTGAAGTAGCTGTAAGTATTAATGACTAAAGACTTTTGAGATCTCGCGCCGGCTTGGTGGGATGAAAAGTTCAAACCTAGCAGTGCAATGCACGATTGGAATAAAAACAATGTTTCTGAGCCCGAATTGGTGAAGGGGAGATGGAAGTAGTACTTTGACAACATCCCAAATCACATTCCCCCTGTATTTTATTATTAGATTCAGAGTACTCCAGGCAACTTATTAGACTCGGACCCACCTATTAATGATGAGATACTGGTAGCTAAGAAGAAGCCCAAAAATGCCAAATTTTTTAGTGATGATGGAATCCATGTAAAGTTTATCAAGTATGGAATCAGCGTTTCTGATACATCTTCTTCATTATCTTTATAAACAATCTATGGAATAAAGATGTTTGTAGCATCCCTATGTTTCTATGAACCTGTGTTCGTGTGTGAACATATAGGATGATGATGATGACTTATATAAAATGGTTTTCTGGCACACTTTTAAAAAAATTACATAATCATAACTACGAAGTGTCGAATTAAATTTAAAAGCACAATCAATTTGATACCAACCAACAAGCTAATATGAACAAATTACTAGACTTGATTTTTCCTATCGACGACCAATGACTGTTAGCCCCTGACGGGATGTGTCTCCTGCTAATCGATGAACATCAGAAACATAGGATAGAGAGAGAAGTTCTGGATGCGAAGAGCAAATAGCGAGTGGCAAGCGCCTTTTAGCGCTGCTGGTGTTTATACATCTCTACGTGAACCCTGGGATGTGCAGTCCCGAACCTGTCGTCTTGTGTCAAGAGACACATTTAGGGGAAACGTAGAAAACTTGTTGTGCATAATATATATGTAGATATTGTCATTCTCCAGGCCAATTGCCGTAACCGACTAGATAAAAATTCCATTTACAATTTAACATGCTAAACGGATTTGTTAACCTAATGCATTAGTTAAATAACCAAACATTTTTTTCATAATTGTATTTTTTTGTGCTGTAAAAAATAAATTTTATACAATTATTGTATTCATTTTGTAGTAGAATTTTTAAAAAGGTAAATTTTTCTATTCTTGTTTGCTGTAAAATTTAAAACATTTGGGTCAAGCAAATTTGTTGGATAATAATGCTACTAAATAAGTAATTTTGCAAAAAAGATCTAATCCTCGTTCTGCCAATTTTAAGACATGTATTTTATGAGACAGTATCGAATGAATTGTCTTACACCACGAAAAACACATTTCAGTACTTCGTCATGTACTATACGACAGGATAGATGGATATGAAGGATTCTAAAATTTCATAAATATTTTAAGTATATTATGATCCAAAATTGTTTGATTATATAAATTTATGTTGGTTTATAATATACATAATATTTATCTAAATCTCGTAATTTACTGGACTACCCTTTAAAAAATTGCTGAACTGTTTAGATGGAAATAAAACTCCTCCCGGCAATCAATGGGACGCGAATTCCACTCGAAATTTAATCGGGCAGTATGAACGGACTATTGCACAAGTACTCTTTTCAATGTACTCGTACTGTGCGAAGAAATCATCTACTTCCAGAAAAAGCCTGGTTGATAAGGAAGGAATTTAGACACATTTATTGAAATTTAAAGACTTTTCACACTTTTAAGCAAAATTACTAAATAATTATCATTATCTATTACTATTACCATATCGTTTGCATACAATAAATCATTGATGGCGTCTCGCTTTTAACTTCTTTACAGAAAAACCAATATAAATATTTAAAAGTCATGAAAACATTACATATTCTTATTTTACACCTTTAAATATAAAACTATGTTGAATACCGGCATCTGTTTGCTCACTCTAATACCTTTCACACTTCCTTCATATTTATATCAACAGTGTACAACAAAAACAATCAAATTGAATGCGTTTTTATGGGCATAATATATACTTTTAATGAAAAAAATAAAAACAACAAGAAAACAAACAGATATATAGAACAAGTTTATCGGGGTACGTAGCGCTTACTCGTGTACTCGTATCTTACACATTTTGATGCCATTTTGATCCTATTTGATACTCTACATTTAAAATATATATTTCATTTTATAGACACTTCTATTTTAAATGCACGTATGAGATAAGGATATTCGCACAATCCACCTTATTAAGACAACCCAGAGACCCATCGTTCCACGAATTCCACACACATTTTGGAAAATACATTTTAGTTTTTAAATCAACACATTCAGTTTACATGCATATTGATGATTGCTACAAACAGCATGTACTCGTATGTACGTTATTGTTGCAAGACATGCAATATAAGATGAAACACTTTGCCACAAAAACTCCAACACTTTGCTTCTTCTTATCGGAGGTATACCACTAGTATGGCATTCTTTGTCTTTTTCACTGCACCCCGGAATAACTCTACCATCTACCAAAACATATCTTCTTCTTATCGGAGGTATACCACTAGTATGGCATTCTTTGTCTTGTTCACTGCACCCCGGAATAACTCAGTAAAAATCTACCAAAACATTTCCTACAAGTTCTTAACCTAAGAGTTGTCTTCTTTTGTCTTATTTTCCCTGGATGTACAGTTGTGTAATAATATATTGTATATGTTGTGCCTCTCGTTATATCACCGAGATACTGCGACTGGCGAAACTGGATAGTTTCAATAACTTCTCAGTTTTCCACATTTGTAACACAATCTGCCAATAAAGTCTTGAGGATATGTCTGTAAATCAACATACAGAAAAATTCAATCATACGTGAACACCTGTTTAGAAAACAAATACGAAATGCGCTATAGTTCCAGATAAACTTTGTTGTTTCCACAGCTTATACTCGTAGTAATTTTCCCTCCCTGGTTTATTGATTTTAATTTATTTCTTTTGTGACACGTTTAACATTTAAATAATCTTGAAATCTCGTATACATACGTGTATTTCCATGACACTATGGTATAATGTCCGAGAGAATATTGTAAAGTATCAAATTCGCATAATATTTTCCTAGCCTCTAAAACACGTTGCCTCGTAGTTACGTGCTATTACGTCTAAAAGCTTCTTTAATGGGCTTATGTTGTACCGCTGGAGCTTACCCCTTGCATCGGATGTTGCAGCGCCTTAATATTTTAACGGCGCCTTTCGTCAGAATATCACAGTGAAATAAGCTATATACGAGTATTTTATCATTTGAGATAAAATCATCAACAGGAAAGTCGTAAACAGTAAATGCGAAGGGTGATGTGAGAAAATAGGTACTAAAACTGCATTTAAACTGGTAAAATTGCATGAAACTGGTAAAGTACATACAGACATAGATACTATCACGCCATTTCCCTCTTGGGACTGGCAGAGAGAACAGGGCACCAAACATTATCCTACGTCGACGCACTATATCCTTCGCCTCCTCAACTTCCATACATATTCATTCGGTTCATTATGTTTCTCTTACTCATTATCTTTCTTTCTTTCAAAATTTCCTTTACTTAATCTTATTATAGTTTTTATCTATTTTTGACAAATATATGTTATTTGTTTTGCAAGTCTTTCGCAACCCTCAAGATATCCTTCTTAATTATATTTATAATATTCATCTCTATCAAACAGTTATCCATTATCCGATCATTTCTTAGTCTCTCAAACACTAATGTCATAAATTAAACGCAAACCACGCATTTATTCTGCTTTTATCAATCCCTGTTAAATACCCAGGATGAATGATTTGGAAGGAAGATATAATCACATTTTCAATAACCACATCTTGATTGTTAAATTATTAATAATATATGTCAAATAAAGTTCTTGGGGATAAAAAAAACGATTAAAAGAATTTTGTGAAAAATGTCTCACATATATGGGAATGTACGAGTATGTACATACGTATAATCCTGTTTTTACTTGGAAGTAAAATATTGTACGTAACGACTTGTTTTCAAAGGTCCGATGGCGAAATTTCCTGCTACATTTTACGAAATATTCGCAATTTCATGCGGGGCCACCGGAAGGGGACGCTTGTTGGGTAGAATTACGAGCGGTGGCCGCACCGGATCTCACTGTGCATATATACTCGTACCAACAGACATTCCATTTCTTCTCATTCTTCTTCTATTATTAGACCAAGGTCTGTTTTCAGAACTTTTCGACTCTTTGTGGGCTGACAACTTTTTAATCGTCCTATATACAAGGTTTATTATGTATATTGGGATACCACTTTCTATGCACGAGGAGAAATGTGAGGGTATCTTCTTATATACTCGTATTTAGGTTGCTGGTTGCTGACAGGATCAACATCTAATTCAACAATGTTGGAATGTATATGGTTTTATGTTCCTAGCAACTATTCTACAATAGGTACAAAAATATTGATCTATTTATACTGGCAATAATTAGAAATACTATAACTAGCTAAGTGCTCTTCTTTTGTTACTCGGCCTGTCTCATTTAACCTTTCCATTCCTGTGCTAAAAAATTCGGCGTGTTCCGATGCTATGTATTCAATACACATCAATATACACATGTAAAAATAAGCGATTTAAAATCGGAAAAATAACAATATTCATAGCCAATCGCTTAAATTAATTAAATTTGAAGTCAAAAGTGATAATAATTGAAATTTAATTGCTGAAAACATGAAAAAAACCATCGGCCGACGTTCACAAAACGGGCGAAGCGACCACCTCAAAAGAAAGCCCGCGAGCTACTGAAGCGAGATATTCTATTTCTTGCGTTCCCATATACCAAAGTAAAGTGAGAGTGAGACATGAATAGCGTCGCTTCCTCACCCATAGCAGTTTTTTAAAATGAATATATCACGTCACACACTGGCACACGTTTGATTGTATTGGTGAATTTATTCCCGATTTTCACAAAATATCTCTGATGTGGCCGATAAGTGCTAATTATTATGAATATTATTTTTTTCATTCAATGCGTAAATGTATTACGGAGAAATACCTAAAATCTGAACCCAGTATTTATTATATTTATAGAGATATTAAAGTTTTTAGAAGCAATGTGTACTAGTTATACATCACAGGGAATGAAGGGTTAAATAAGGCCTCGGATATT
Organism: Odontocerum albicorne; assembly: GCA_949825065.1. Taxonomy (NCBI): domain Eukaryota; kingdom Metazoa; phylum Arthropoda; class Insecta; order Trichoptera; family Odontoceridae; genus Odontocerum; species Odontocerum albicorne. The sequence goes on along the minus strand of OX463844.1, from coordinate 24,138,169 downwards.
GGCATCTTCAACATTTCACAAAATGTGTTTAAAGAGAGTATTTTAAGCTTTCTTAGTAAAGAGAGTTAGTTGTTTTGGTTTGAAAATTATATCTTAATTTTTTATTTTACTGTATATACGAGTACGTAAGCTGTATTAAATTAAAAAATATATATTATGAAGGTCTTCCAGAAAAGACATGGATCGAAAAAGGATTCACTTTATTTACACATAAAAAAATACACACACGACGACATATGTGGTCTAAGTAAGTGAAAGATTTAACTTCCACTCGAGGGTTTCGGATTTGATTCCCGATGGTACCCGAAAAAAGGTATCAATGTGGTAAAAAGAGTTCATCTGGTAACTAAACTTGTACTCGTTAGAATTTTTGCTCACGCCCTACACTTAAAATTCGTACAACTATTCTCGCGTCTTCACGCCAACATGTACGATGACAAACCGCGATTTCCGTACATACTCCAGTGGTTCTTAACCCGAAAATTCGATTAATGGGGCCGCAGACAATGCTATTTCCCGCCCACGCCCTTCAATATGTTTATTAACCAGTTCAGACATGTTGTAAGGCGTCATACAAATTATTAAATAACATACCATCACGCCGTTTTTCCTATTGTGGTAAGTAGAAAGAACAAAGCACCAGTCTTTCCTTCATCTGTATATCTTCTTATACAACTCCTAAGATTTCTCTGACTTTCTACATTTCTTCCTTTCAGAATATCATTCACATGATCCAACCATTATTTCTTTGGTTTTCATTCACCATGCTTTGCACTCACATTTACACTGTATAATTACTTTGTTCGTCTTTATTCCTTTATTTATTGTACATACTAAAACATCTCAAAGTGCTCGTCTTCATACATCAGCCTAAATTTCACATTTATCACTCATCACTTCGTTTTTTTATCAATAATTAAAACTCAAAAAGTTATAAAAGGTAATAATAATCTCTATAAGAAATTCAAAATTAATTTTTTTTAAGATATAGAATTTTATTATTTAAAGAGGAGAGTTTATTATTTAAAGAGGATATTTTATTATTTAAAGAGGATTTTTTATTATTTAAAGAGGAGATTTTATATTTAACGTGGAAATACTAAAAACCCTTAATAGTAATCTTTGTTAGCTGAATTTGGTTATATGTTGTATTTATTTATTTTATATTTGATACAAGTTAAGCCAATTAATATCAAATAACAAGAAAAAAATCATTATTAAAATCTAAATAAAGCAAAATGATAACAGGAATAAAGGAATTCAATCTTTAGTTTATCCACCGAGATATGAATGATAACGATAGCGGAAAACTCATTAATAAGGTCTTTCTGTGTCCGAGTTTTAATGCCATTTAAAGCTCATCTCGTGAGTACGGTACGGAAAACAAAAGGATGGTTAAGGTGGAAAGATTAAATCAAAGAGATGACTAGTCCCTGGTTGAGTGCTGCAATCATCATGGCTCAAGACTGGTAGGAGTAAAAACTGCTTCTCGTGATGAAACACATCTTGATCAATGACAGAATACGATCTAAACAAATCTCATAAAAGCAAAGACGATCACCCTCAGATACCTAACAAAATGCACAAAGTTGATTTATACAGAGTCCATTCTTCTCATAAATAGCCTTCTGGATGTAATATTGAAGCACGACATGCCGATAAACAAAATACTTAAGGCTTTGACGGACAATTATTTCCGGGTAAGAAAACGATTCTTGACTATCCTTACGAGTATCTAATACAAGAAGGTGATATTTCTATGAATTTTGAACAATTTGAACTCATTCTATCTGATGACGACATTTATGGTGATATGGATCATGATATGTTATTAAGGGTCTTTCTAATTGAGTGTTTTTTTTTATTCTTGTATAAAACACAGATGGCGTCGCTAACTTGCCTGGATCTTGTGACATTTGAGAAATGTAACATAATGTTTGACGTTTATAAAAACGGAGTCGTATACAATACAGCAACGCGTTCAAATTGTTGAATTCTTTTGTGTATTGTAATCTCCAGAAACGGTGAAGTTAATTGGCCACCAAGATCATGTGATCTAACACCGTTGGACTATTTTCTCTGGGGTTACGTGAAAAGCCAGGTCTATAATAATGACCCCCAATCAAATCCTGAGCTGAAGGACGAAATTATTCGCGTTATTGGTGAGTAAGAACCGCAATTATGCCAAAATGTCATCGAATATTTTGACAAAAGAGTGGACATCAGTGGAGCTGCACGAGGTGGACATTTGGCGGATATTGGTTTTTTGTGTTTAAATGTCATACATTATCTCGTACTTCAATGACCAATAAAAAGTTTTTTGAAATCAAAACAAATTGTGTGTTTCATTCAAGAATTAAAAATATTAGAATAAAAAAACCACTCAATTCGAAAGACCCTTTAGTTATTATTGTACTGTCATCCGCTTACTTCCAAACCATCAGGAAATCTCAATACATAGTCTTGAAAACACGACGTTTGCAACACGACTAAAAAGAAAAATATTTAAATAATCAACCATGCCATATTATAACCCGATGTTAAAGTTATTCTGCTAAAAATATAAACCTCATCTCTCTACATCAAGTTGAGTGAACCACACAATAGGTCAAGGGGTGAGAGAAAACTTCACTGACTGAGTGCTCTACCCTAATTTATCGCTGCATGCAACTGTGGAAATTTAGACTATTCTAACAAAAAAGAAATGAAAACACAGTTCGTTTCTACTCGATTTTATTCCGTTCCAATAAATTACACAAAGCAAAGGCGCCTTTGTGGAAAGAGACGCCTTCATAGATTTTATTTCCAACGATATATATTTTTATAGAACTCGTCAACTTTATTTCGTCAAAGAAATAAATTATGTATTATATTCTGGAAACAGATGGGTGATAGCGCCCTTTTGAAATCAGGGCGTGATTCGTAATACATTGTTTGAGGAAAATGTCAATCGATATTTCTGATTGGTAATATTGAAGCTAAAATTTTATAAAATATAGTCAAAACGAGTATTAAGTTGCATGTTTTATACACAAGGGTTTCTGATTCAAAACGAGTATTTAGTTGCATGTCTTATACACCAGGGTTCCTGATTTAAAACGAGTATTTAGTTGCATGTTTTATACACCAGGATTCCTGATTTAAAACGAGTATTTAGTTGCATGTTTTATACACCAGGGTTCCTGATTCAAACAGCGTGATCTAGAAACTTGAATAAATATTTTATATGTTCAGATGTGAAAAAAAAAACAAATTCCAACTACTTAAATGTTAAGAATGAATCAAATGAGAATAAGAATTGGAACTTTAAATTTCTTACCAGTTAATTTTCGATAAAAGTTTTCAAGAAATTAAAAGAGAATTCGAAAAATTTAACCGACTTTTTTTCCAATAGTCGTTTTTAAAAATAATATATTAAATGGAAATCAAGTTAATATAAAACTATCAACAAAGCCATAAGAAAGGAAATCAGAAAGGATATTCGAAAGTATAACACAAACCTTATTACGAAGACAATAGAATCAAATAAAAACATGAAAGTTCTTCGATCGAACAAGAGTATTGGTAAATCAAATATAATTAAGATTAAGAACAAGGATGGAGAAATAATGAACAGCAAAGAAATGATAGCGAATATAGTACAGGAATTCTATAAAAAACTATATGAACCAACAACACAGTACACGGAAAGCAGTGATACCATAATGAACGTTGGATCGGAAGAGTTACCTGAAATAGAATACAGCGAAGTAAAAAATGCCCTCAAACACATAAAAAATAATAAAAGTCCAGTAGAAGATCAAGTAACAAGTGATATGTTGAAATTGGGAGGCGAAGAAATAATTGAAGCAATAAAAGTACTCCTAAATAAATGTTTGGAACAAGGAAGTATACCAGAAAAATGGCAAAACGCTAAGGTGGTGTTACTATACAAGAAAGGAGATCCTGAAAATCTGGAAAACTATCGACCAATTAGTCTGCTATCTCATCTATACAAACTGCTCACGAAAATCCTTACAAACCACTTGACACCCAAACTGGATATCTACCAACCAATAGAACAAGCTGGCTTCAGAAAAGGTTTTGGGACTACTGATCATATACAAACTCTACGCCTCCTTATTGAAAAAACCACAGAATACAATATAAAAATCTATCTGGCATTTATCGACTATAAAAAGGGTTTTGATTCTGTAGAATATGTTGGGAATAATATAAGCGTTAAATGACGCAAGAATCGACTCAAGGTACACAAGACTGATCAAATTTATTTACAAACATGTCACAGTGGATGTAAGAATCGATGAAAATACAAAAACAGAAAAAAATGAAATCAAGAGGGGTGTTAGACAAGGGGATACCATCTCACCCAAACTATTTACACTAGTTCTGGAAAATATCTTTAAAACACTAAACTGGGAACATAAGGGAATAAGGATTGGTGGAATTTGTTTGAACCACCTCCGTTTGGCGGATGACATTGTTCTTATAAGTAATGACCTGACAGAACTAAATTACATGATTAAGGAACTCCATGATGCTTCCCTAAAATTTGGTTTAGAAACGAACATCAATAAAACAAAAAAATTGAGTCCAACCAACAGAAATCTCAAACTAGATAATAAGACAATCGAAGCTGTTGACGAATACATACTATATACCTCGGACATAAAATCAAATTGGGAAAAGAACCCAAATAGCGGAAATACTCAGAAGAATTGGACTGGGCTGGGCAGCATTTGGAAAGCTCGACCATGTTTTCAAGAACAAGGAAGTTCCCACCAATCTAAAAAGAAAAGTCTTCGATGCATTCGTCCTCCCTGTGCTAACGTATGGCTTGGAAACGATGACATTAACTGCCAATACCATTCACAGACTAAAATGCGCACAACGGTCCATGGAACGACGAATGTTGGGCATAAGTCTGATAGACAAAGTCAGAAATGAAGAAATCAGGCGATGGACTAGGGTTGTCGACATAATGGACCGTGTTGCTGGCATGAAGTGGCAATGGGCGGGTCACGTTGCAAGACAACGAAATGAAAGATGGGCACCCAGATGGCCCCAGAAGATGTGCGCTTACGACATTATCCCTGTTGCCGGTAGAAAATGGACGAGAAAAACCCAAGACAGGGAAGCGTAAAAGGTTTTAGAAGAGGCAGTGGAGAGACGGCTGAAGATGATGATGATGAATAAGTACAGAAATAGATGTAACAATCGATATCAAAACACGTAATGATTCATACAATTTAGAATAAAAAATAAAAAGAACTACTGCACACATTAGATCAGGGCCTGTTGTAAACAGTAGTACTCACAGAGCTCAGCCTATAAGCCATGTAAAAAACAACGCATTTCGATAAACACACTCAGAAATCTCAACTATTAAAAATAGTTTTTACATAAATGAAAACATTTTCACAATAATGTGAATAAAAATCATAATTAAGTAATAAGTATTAAGAAATTATGTTGTGTCATCTCTTTGTTCCTGGTGAGCAAGAGGGTGTAAAATTCAGTTAGATTAGATTAAGTTAGTACTGTGTACAAAAAAGACCTTTTAAATAATTATTTAAATATTCTAATTACAACTTTTCATCGTAAGTAGGACGATAAGACATCGTCTAGAAGGCTTAATTCATTTTTGGCTTACAAAACGATCGGAGCTTAATATGCAAAGAAAATATTTAAAAAAAACATAAAAATCAGAAAAAATAGTTAACCAGATACTGTCTTCAAACCAATAAAAATATTAACCCCCGATATAAAACACCTGCGATTGGTTTCGTATATGCGTATTTCTCGATATAAATGAAATTCCTTGCATTTACTCTTTTACGACTCTCTGTATGTGATCCCAGTACCCCTTCTTGGTGGTAAAATCATTTTACGGGCATTTTATTCTCTTTTTCGGGCCTGAAGGGAACAAACATACATGCATTTGTAAATAGCGCCGCTTCAGGGCCGGCTCCACTGCACGCGGAGGCCATAAAGCGCCCGGATTTGAGTCAGAGGCCGTTAAATCGGGCCGTGTGAGATGTGAAATCTCATTTTATCAAGTTATATTCATAAAATTCCAAGTATTTGTGTTTATTTCAAACCAAATTCCTTTAGTAAATGATACTTTGTCACGCATTTCATATACATCACTATTCGTGAACCTTCATTATTTTATTAAGTGGTCTATTTTTAGTTTATGAATTTGATTGAATCAAACTTTTGAAAGAAGAAATTGCGGAGCCAGAGTATATTTATTCTGTTTTCTTGAAACTTATTCAACAGAAATGAAAACTAAAACACCAATAAAATTTCTTACTAAAACGAAAAATATATGAAAAAGGAAAAAACGAATTAAGAAACATAAAATCCTTTAATATTTATTGGAAGACTGGTTATTTTATTTTATCCTAAGCATTATTTTCATGTAATTTTACAGAATGATTTCGTATTTTCGTTGCCCTTGAGAAAGATTTTATTTTTCCCACTCAGTTCTTGTGTTGTTGATTGCATTCAATTAGCTTATTTTGACTTTTCGTATTGTATTATACGTGTATATTCGAAGTTTCACACATCACATTTTGAAAGATATATGTGTCCTCATTTTTTTGTTTGTCGTTGGGAGCTTGACACGTAATCTTATGTTATATAATTGTTCATATTGTGATGTGTAAAAGACATTTCAAAGTCGTTTATTTTTATCAATAAATAAATTGGCAATAAGTTCAACATATATATTTATTTGACTTAAGTTTTTTCTACATTTTTGAAAAATAAGGGATTTTTATTTCAGTTTTTAAACTATTTTCAGTTAGCTGAATTCAAAAAATAAATGGGAATCGAACCTATGTTATATTCATAAATAAATAAATAAAAAATCAAACGAAAATGCTTATAAAGCAATGTGTAAACTGTAAAGATGCATGCGATTTCGTGAGGAATGTTACTAGATGTCCAAATTATGTAGGCTATGATATTTTTAAATTTTAGTGTATGAAAGCTCCAAGCATAAATTCGTGCACTGTATCAAGTTTATGCAAAATTCGTTTAACGTTATAAAAATTTCAAAATCGTATTAAAAGAAATGCCAAATTTCCAATAAATATATTGAGTGTCCCGAGCAGAAGTAATTATTCCATATTTTAAACATGGTAACATTATATAATAATACAGAGAAAGCGTTGGAGGCTATGTTAAGGCCCGTGAAGTAGAACATGAAATATTTAATGTGATTATGCTTTATGGAATAATGCATTAAACCAAATTACTCCTTTCTTATGCGGACTCTTGTCTTAAGCCCGTTTATGTACATTTTTATTGCTCGTGTAATAAGTTGCCAGAAATGAGATGAGGCTTATTTTATTTATGTCTTCAATAACAAGTTAGTAAATTTTGCCAGGAAATGCTTTCTCTGCATTATTACAACATACGTATTGTACTAAACGCGTATTGTAAGCCTGCGACCGCATAGGCAAATAATATTATGATTCCCAAGTGTTGTAACACGTTTGACATTTTCGTATGGCGTCGGGAATATCAAATGATAAAATAATAATGCTATCATTCCTGAATAGAAAAAAGAAATCCCGTCGGATCACACCAAATCACGTGATACATATGATATATGATATTTTGCCATAAATAAATGGGGTTTAACCATTAAAAGGTTTTAAAAAGAAAAGGTTACATGTTGTTAACAATAATAAGAAATGAGGATTAGAATTAATTCCTCCCTTTAACATCAAAAGTGTGTGTTTATCTATGAATATAATTTTAGGATTTGTAATAATAGACTCTAGAGCATTTGGTAGTGACGCTGTTATGAGATCTTTTAATATTTCACTGATTCGCAGTAAATTGGAGTACGGCTCAATCTTATGGAATCTGGGAGAAATCCAGAACTCCTTAATAGCTGAGACTCTAAAGGACATTTCAGCGACGCCTATATACAATATAAAGAATATAGATTTAACCCATGACTTTACCTTACTCTTTTTTCATGGGTATTCGATTTTTCTCTTTAAGGATCATAAAATATCTACTCCCCTGTACATAAAGAAAATGCTAACAGGAAAAATAGCGGATCACTTGTTAATTAACAAACTTTAATTTAATGTACCTGATAGCTATTTATGCCATCGTAAATTAAATATTCACGAACTGAGCTATTTAGAGAGTCGCCATTCAAACAAGGAATGAGCTTATTGAATGAATTTTCCAATATTGATATCCATATATCGGCGAATAAATTAAAGATTGAACACTTTAATAATCTTTATGGGCGTAACTTAATATATTCACAGGGAGGCATAAGTATCATCGTTCCTCTTGTTATTATGTTTAGACATTTGTTTGCTTGTACTAAGCATTTTATTTCAAGTAATTTAATAAAACCTGTATTGAACGTAATAAAATATAAAATTGATTGATAGAGGAGCTGAAGAAGAATATGATCTTGTTGAATAGTTTTTTAACGCAATAATAAGGAACTAATAAAAAACGGAAGTAATTATCTTGACGACTGCAACAGGGCTGCTAAGATACGAGTAAATTCAACATTATTTTATTATAAAAATTGACTTGTTACTTTTCAGTATTTTTATATTGTAAGATAGGTTCAAAAAAGTTGTTATGAAAAAAAATTTTTTTTTCAAGTAAAAGCTTTAACATCTCAACTGTTCATTAAACGGAAGAAAATAATTATAAATTCGTTTAAGTTTTAATCATTATTTTGTTGTATTTATAATAAAAAAACAAGTATTTATAATCGAACGTCAATCATCTCCTTCTACAAGATGCAAATAACATATAGTATATGTATGCAGCCGCGATCAAAAGACAACCATACTTTTAACAAAGAACGTGAGTTTGATTAAAATACTCCAATCTTTTGAATTCAATGCATAAGCAACACAGCGTTAACTTTTCACTTGCGGTAGTGTTACTAACACGTGCAATTACGACCAAGGAATCACCTGCATACGCAAGTGGTTCTAAGCTCGAATGCTCAATGAATAGATCAGAAAACAATGGTGTTCCCCGGCCTTGCTCTTTAGCCCCAGAATCACTGATTCTGATAAGTTTAAGAATATCATACGAATGAGTGCATAAGACAATTTTAAGAAAATGCTTTTTAACGTGACATTGTAGAAAACCTCCAGTATGACATACAGCCTCTTTACTGTTAATGTCTATATGTATGTGTATGTATGTATGTATGTATGTATGTATGTATGTATGCATGTATGCATGCATGCATGCATACATGCATAAATGTATACATGCATACCAGCATACATGCATACCTGCATACATACATACCTGCATACATGCATGCCTGCATACGTGCATACATGCATGCTTACATACATGCATACCTGCATACATGCATACATGTGTACATGTCTACATGTATACATATGCACATATAAACATGTATAAAAATGGAGGGAATACGGTGAAATCATTAAGGAAGACTATTTATTTTCAGTTCTGAATGCAAATACCGTATTCGCTCCATTTAATTCCACACCAAACCCAAGTAAACGTACAATAAAATTCGCATATAGTTTAAAACCCATTCGTCGGGAGAAGGCGGGAAGGCGAAGCAGGTGTTTCAGCGTTAAGTAGAGGAAACAGAATTATATCATTCACCTTAACTCATACTTAACGCACCACTTCTATAACTTTCAAGTTGGGTTACCTTAGTAAAAAATAATGTGATATGACAGGTGCAGGGAAAATTATTCGTTGTCAGTCAGAGATTCAAGGAAACAATTATTTGTATGCATAAAGACCATCACGTTGTTTCCGTTTTGAAGTGGGTAGAGGACGGAGTTCACAAGTTTTCTATCATGATACATATCCCTTACCTCTTCAACATTCATACACCTTCTCCTACAACTTTTGAATTTCCTTCTTTCGAAATCCCATTCACTCGAGTGAAGTAGATTAATCCTAAAATTATTTCTTTAGTCTTCCTTAACTCCGCCTTCTACTTAAATTTGCACTGTATATTTGTTTTGTTAGTCCTTTTTTATTGTTCGTTCCCTGTAACCGAACGTTCTCACGGTTACTTTCTTTTTCTCACTCAACACATCATCCTTAACTTCAAATTCATCCCGAACTACTTCATTCCGTATTTCTTAATATGGTACACTATCACCCCGTGTATCATTGATCTTCTCAGTGCATGCTTTTCTAAAGCATTTATTCGGCTCCTTTCACTTTTTTCCGTTGTTCACGTTTCATGCCTTTAATTCCAAAATGTATATCACGGCTTACCATAATTGCAATAACTTAAGTTTTACCAGCTTGGTAAAATTGTACTCGATGCTAAGAAATGTTCGTTTGACTTTATACTTTCTGCGCGATTTTATTTATGGTGAGTTTTTTTCTCGATTTTATGAACAATTATTTGATAAAATAAATAATCGGTTTCAACGTTATGGAGTGATCTTTAAAAAGAAAATTGAAATTACACTGACATTAATCTTTGAAAAAAATCCTTTCTTAATTTTTGCGATTACCTAAGAAATAAGGTAAAATAACCTTTCCACTTAATATCATATATAAAAAAACAGCTATTTTTTATGTATTATTTATAGTTAAGGCATTACCATTAGGGAGGTTTAAAGACATTGTAATTTGTTTTATCTTGTTTGTGCTCCCCTGATGACGAGGTGAAAGCCTTGAAACCGGTAGGTTTATACCGTTACAAAAAGTGGAATTAACAGTGTTTGATAAAACAAATTACAAGCAATTTTTTTCTTTTCCGTTCTACACTTTATCTTTGTGGAACGGAATATTAATGTTTAATTGTGTATAAAACATTTATTTATGATAATATTCCGCTAATTATACATATATACCTAGACACTCCCGTCTCCGACAGTCTATCTCAAGTCAAGTATTGGGATTGTAAAGTGATTATAAAATATTAAAACTGAAAGTTCTTGCAAAAAACTAAAATGCACGAAGAAACAATTTGTAAGAATTATCAATATTTACCGTTAAGACAAAAAGGCTCTTAAGAAAGTAAAAAACACTTAAGCGTTTTTGTAAAAATATTTTTTGGCAATTTCCAATCACTAAACTTTATAATAAACTCAAGTGGATACAAGAAAGTAATATAAGCATGCCCAAATTAATAAACCTGGCGTCAAATGGAAGCTTTGATGAAAAATTTTTATTCACAAATGTTGAGAACCTCTATTTTAACTGTATAATGCTAGCTGCTTTAAGTAACGCCATTTCGCAGTATTTTGAAATTTCCTTTGTGTTCTGTGTTCCTGAGAAATTTCTTCTATTTTCTCTTGTATATCTGTTTTTGTGTTATTCATAGCGAAATAATCCACAAACGATGCATATAAATATTGATACTCCGGGTTTGAGACATTTTTAAATAAAATTTCCATACATTTTGCGATGCTGGGGCAGGAATATATTTCCATTGTAAATAAATGGTGGGCCGCGTGAATATACTACAGCTGTCACGTACGCTATTGGATTTGGTACAGCTAAATGAGGGTTACCTTTTCATAACCTAATGATGTACTCGTAAATATTTTTACATTTTATTACCTATTCACCAATTTTTTTTTATTAATTTGTTATTGATTTCATGTTAAATAAAAAATAAGCAATTGTGAGAGAAAACTCCATGGAAATGATCTACGGATAGTGAAAGAAACTTTGAATTCGTTGAAAATTAAAAATAAAGTTTTCGGATATTTTCTACCCCATCTTAGTGCATTGAAGGTTCTTTTATTCGAGTTTTTTTTTGTACCATGTAAATTGGCATAAAAATTGTTGAGCGTAATGCTATGTTATTATCCTATATATATATGGTACGTTTTATTGTTGGTTATGATTGTGGTAGCTAATTTTATTAATCACTTAACATTTATTTAAAAAACATGTTTAGTGATTAGTAAAATTGTTAATATGGTCTCCACCAAAATTATAAAAGCAATGTCAACCCGTAAAAAAATATTTTCTTAGTTTCTACCTCAGTTATATAACTATGTTAGATAATATTTTAAAGACTAAAAATACTACTTTTCCTAATAAGTATACTTAAAAACGAATAAATTTTTGTTGAAGAATTCTAGAGAAAACGCTAGTGGCATATTTCAGTAAAATATAATCATGAAAGAACTAAACAGTAAATTTAAAAAAATATGGTTTAGTATTATGTCTATGAAATTCCGTAAGTGTAACTGTAACATAATATAATCTTAAAGAACTTTCTTATGTACTCGTAGTTTATCTTTTTTTTTGTATTTTTTTCGGTCTTCTCTAATATGGTTTAATAATAACTTTGTAGATGCTGAGAAGTGCACAAAACTATTGGTTAGGTTGCAATTCCCACACTCCACTTTTTTTTAAATCTATAAATTACTTTTAATAAATAATCTTTATACACATACATTACTTTTAATTCGTTTACTCAAACCCTGTTTATTCCACTTTATGTAACGGTATATTGAATACAATACTATTGTTTGTGCTCCCCCTGATGATGAGGTGAAAGCCTTGAAATCGACAGGGTTATACCGTTGCATACAGTGTAATAAACAGTGTTTGATAAAACAAATTACAATGTATTTAAACCTCCACAACGTTAATGCCTTAACTATAAATAATAAACATTGCTTATATTTTCCATAATTTCAACTTGGGTTTGATTACCATACAAATATGTTTTTTAAACGTATGTAGATGTGCGGAAATACTCAATCTAAAGGCCGCAGCCCCCACCTTTCTATCGTTGCTGTCAACTTTTTTTTTATAATATTTTTAATCAATAAATAATGGATTTCGAACCAGAGTTTAAGCACCCTTGAGGGGAGTCTAATCTCTAAATTACGCTATATAAATTGTTCTTTTATTATGATTAATTAATATTATACGATTTAAAATATAACTTAATTATTAAGTTGCCTTTGAGGAAAACTAAGTACTCACTTAAAACCTATACAAAACTATTTCTTAACTTTTATACAATATTTAACACAACAAATACTTGAATAATCAATTATTGTCGAATAATCAAAATAATGAAAAAAAAACAAATATTACAACACTTGAAAAAGTTTCCAACCCAAATAAGACAGACTTCGATTGCACAATATTTAATAATTACCACTCAAAAAACCCAACTGAAATAATAGTATTCTTAAGGTCGCTGTGTTTGAAAAAACAACGGGAACGAGTTAAATGTTTAATTCATTGCCCACTTGATTTTTGAAGAGGGCAAGGATTGGATAATGAATCTATCTCGAGAGGCGATTCTTCGACTTTTATGCATATTTCCCCACAATAATGAACTGTTTCAGACAACCGCAGAAAACTTTCAGACGGTGCCGCATCAAAAAGCTTCGAATGAGCTCTTCAACATCTCAACCCGCCGGTTCTATAATAGGAGACTTCCATTAATAAGCTCCATCTGAAAAAACTTTTTTCATAACGTAGTCTACCTTCACTGGCTTCAACTTCACTTTCAGGTTTAATATAAAATTTAATATTGGTACCAAGTTACATAATAAATATTTAATTGGTACTTGGATTATACAGTTATCACCTCTTTCATGTTAAATTATACGAAGTAAATCGTTTTAATATTCCTTACTTTACAAATGACATTTTCATATATTTAAATGAAATAAAAAAATAAACTGAGCAATATATAAAAAAAGCGTATGTCGCTCACCATCAGGTCAATCAATATGTAGCAAAATACTTATTAAATATTTTTTAATGGAGCAATTGAATCCCAAAGTTCCTAACTCAACGAATTCATTATTGGGCGTAGAGCAACTTCTATTGATAATTGAATTAATTATATAATTTGTATTCGACTTGCGTATATTGAACAGCTTGTTCGATCTAGTTGAACAAATGGGGCAACGAAAGCGTTTTCTTCCAAGTTAAGTCGTGGAATCGACAAGTCCATTAATAATTTTGAACAAAAAACAAATATCGATTTGGGATCTACTCGTATGTTAAAGGAGAGGCGCGGAGGCGCAAGCCCATTATGTATATTTTACGAGTTGTGAACACGGGATTCACTCTTATGTTACTTCAGCTATTAACGTATAAAATAAACTTTATTTGCAAACTTTTTACTCTTTTTATTGGATTTTTTTAGATAGGGGTTCTAAATTATCAAACCGAATTTCAAAATGCTCCGCATATAGGTATAATATAACAGTTTTATAACTGAAAAATCTGCGAACGACCTACATATTCACACTGTAAAACCAAATAACTTGTTGGCCTTATCGACTATATAGTCAATATATGTATCAAACAGTAGATTTATGGTTCACAAGAATACCTAAATTCTTTACTTTGTTACAGTGATTAAATGCAACTCCTTCCAAGTTATATCGGTAATTGATTATGGTAAGCTTTTTAGTGAAGGAGAATTCATGGTATTTATTTAAGTATAAGAATAATTGATTATCATCAAAATCCGACTTGAGATTTTCACAGCAAGATATTGAAAATATATTATCATTTTATTCGTATCGTAGGTATAAAGAAAAATATTAGAACATTTTATGGATATATGTAAATCATTGATGTGTATTATAAATATTAAAAGCCTGAAGTTTAATCCCTATGGGACGCCAGAACAGATTATTTCATGTGTGGATATATAGAAAAGTAATCGCCTGAAAACAATTTGAGATATAAGAACTTATAAGACTCAAATGATCATCACCTTTTACTATTTAAACTGTAGTTAATTTAAGATAAACTTTTTGTGCAATTTTGATTCTGGATACTTTGGATTTGAGCCTGTAAACCCTGCTTTATAAAATAAGAAAAATATCCTGCATCTTAAAATAATTATGATTTTTTTTCAACTCACCCTCGTTAATGAAATGTCTCTAGAATAATGCAAGCTGTTTCATTTATTTTGCAAGTAAAGTTGGGACGCAATTAAAGAGCGATGAAAATAATTTTGATGTGGAATAAAATCGAGCGATACGTCGATTGTATAGAAAAATAATGTGTGATAGAATAAATATTGAGGACATAAGAAAAGAATACCTTCTGAAAGAAGACTAAGTGTTGGAGATAAGAAATGGTTTGGCCATATACAAAGAATTTGTGACAAAAAAATTACGAAAAAATCTAAAATGCTTAGGAAACCCCAGTTTAATCAAATGAATCAAATTCTAAAATAAAGAAGAATGAAAAGTTTTAAAAATGTAAGAGTAAGTGTGAAATACTGTATGAACATGTACATGACAAAAGCGCTTTATATTTGTCGGGATAGAATGAAATGAGAATATTTTATATGCCTACTCCAATATGAACATGGTATACTGGTGATGATGATGGATTTAAGAAATACTTTCAGTCGAGTTAACAAGATCTCATACTTAATTTTAGAATAAAGCATTCTATAGGAATGGTTATGAACATATTAAATAATGCTTCTTCAAAATAAAACAATCGCTAATGGAAATAAAAAAAAACTGAGGAGCACATTCAAATATGTTTTTTTCTAGAACGTCTCATTTTTCTCAAAAACGTGGAGGAAAACGTAATAAAAACTTTTATACCACTTTAACCCAATACTGTGCGTTAAAAACTATTCCAACTCCTTTTAAGGGGAAAGAAGTAAAAGCCTAAATCTCTCGGGGCATTGTAAAAAGTGTAGGGCGTGTTGCATAATCTTCAGGCGCCCATCCATCACCCGACGTGAGGAGAGAATCATTCATTGGACCGAAAAGAAACAAACCGCATGGTATAGAGGAGATCGGGGTAGTGAATTCTTTTGAATATAAGTTTTTGAATTAAAGAAATCATTTTTCTATCGCTAAAACACAAAATATTTTTGTTAAAAAAATGACTATCACCCAGCTCTTTAGGAAACAACATATATCGAGTTGGGTCAGAGACCATCAGCAAAATCATTATGTCAATACATGAGATTGTGAACATATTTTAGAGATCAATTGACCAAACAACTGTCAAAGCTAGATAACTGAATATTAATGAGAGCACAAAGCATTATAGATAAAGAATAGCAACATGACTAGTACATAATGAATCTCCCATCACATAGGACCTTTTCATATAGCTCACAAACTACAAATGTAAATTTCTACGCGTATTTTTATCAAAAATTAACGCTTGCTGAAATCAGATGTCGTTAATAAGATGTAAAAAGTAAGAAATGTTAAGATAGTTCGATACTCTTGAGAAAATGAGAGATGAAAGCATGACTATAGGAACTAGGTATTTCAAATTTGGTTAAAATAATCATATTCAAAATCATGCCTGTCAATCTTCATTGTGTCTACGGGATATTGGTAGTATAGGTTGCAACGACACGTCTCCACTCTTCTCGCTCATTTGGAGTTTGCACGGCAGTGTGCGGACTTCCCACAGTAAATTCCTTCAATCGATCAATCAATCTTGCTGGAGAATAATTGAAAATAAATGCATTCTTCTAAAAAAGTAAGTTGAATATTTTGCTATATTAAAAACAATAATTGAAATTCTCTTTTAGTAGAAATGGCACTTATTTAAATATTTATGGGTAGAGTCATTAATGACTCATACTCATATTCCCCATTTCCCCCTGAAAACAGAGCGCTGTCACTTCTTCAGCTGGTTGATTTAGTGGTTGCGGATACGAATTGATTTTCTTTGCAATTCCAAGGATTTTTATTTTTCTGGTTTAAAATTTCTGAAGAAATATTTCATTTGATTTTTTATTTCAAAAAGTTAAATTTAAATACAAATCACCTTACAACACTTAAGATGGATATATAAAACTCATATTACCATCGAGAACGGCATTTCTCGATTCAGTGTCTCGCTATCTGCTTCCGAATTGATATATTTAATTCGGATTCAAAGCATTCATTACAATATAATGAAACCTTCTTATGTTTGAAGATAGCAAGCATACAAAAATATTGTAGTTAATTAGGAAATTTATAGGTGTTTTGAATCTTTTAATTTAAAGCCCAAAGAAATGTTTTCATCGTTGATGCGGTTATGAAAAAAATACGTAAAATTCAAATTGAACATATTTTTAAGGAACATTACTGAATAGCAACGTTTAGGGGATTTATTTTCACACATAAAAATAAAATTAAGTTTTTCAAGAGTTTGTGTGAATTCACTCTCTGTGCTTGGCATAAGACAATATCAAGCTCAGGGCCATATGAATATATTAGGTGTACAAATAAGTTTCCGCCGTTTTTTATAAAAAAATGGGCATTTATTGTGAAAGAACGGAACCTCATGTTTTATTCGAAGTAGTACCCATCGCTTGCCACTACTTTTCCCCATCTTTCTGTCAGCATACGAATACCGCGTCAGTCATCATCATCAACTTTTGAGGCTATCCACGAATCGACTCAATTTTTGGTATCTTCATATGATGTGAAGTGCTGCTCAGACAGGCCATGCGAAATCGATCAAAACAAGTGGTAATCAGAAGGAGCAATGTCTGGTGAATACAGCGGGTGGGGTAAAACTTCTCAATTGAGTGTTTCCAAATAGGTTTTGACCGGTGCCGCAACATGTGGACTAGCATTATCATGCAGGAGAATAATTTTGTCGTGTCTGGCGTAGTAGTGGGCGCGCTTTTCCTCGAGTGCTCGACTCAATCTCATCAATTATGTTCGGTAGACAGCCCCAGCAATGGTTTCATTCGGTTTGAGCAACTCATAATACACGACACCAAGCTGATCCCACCAAATACACAACAAGAGTTTTTTTCCATGAATATTTGGCTTAGCCGTAGATGTTGAAGCATGACCAGGGGATCCCCATGATTTCTTCCTTTTTGGATTATCATAATGGATGCATTTTTCATCACCAGTGACTATATGGTGCAGAAAACCCTTTCGTTTATGTCTGGCAAGCAGCATTTCACATGTGGAAAATTGGCATTCAAAGTTTCTCCGTGTCAGTTCATATGAATCCCAATTTCTTTGTTTTTGAATCATTCCCAATGATTTCAACCCATGTGAAATTGCTTGTTGAGTCACTCCTAATGTAAGTGCAAGTTCTTCTTGCGTTTGGCACGAATCTTGATCCAATAATACTTCCAATTCCGCGTCTTCGTACACTTTCGGCCTTCCGCTACGTTCTTTGTCTTCGATGTCAAATTCACCGTTCCTAAACTTTTGAAACCACTCACGACAACTTCTCTCACTTAAGGCAGCCTCACCATATGCTTCTACAAGCAATCGATGCGCCTCAGCTGCAGATTTCTTCAAATTGAAGAAGTAAATCAAAAGTTCCCGCAAATGACGCTTATTCGGCTCAAAACTTGACATTTTCGAACACAAAAAAATATGTTATACTGATAAAAATTCACTAATATTTCAAGGTCATGTTGTTGACAGATGTCCAACCTTACGATAATGACATTTTACATCTGACAATTTTAACCATAACTTACTGGTGGCGCCAACTTTTGTCAAACGGCGGTGACTTATTTGTACACCCAATATATTTTTAACAATGCTAATGCCGTCGAGTTTTATTTCAAAAACGTTCAGAAATATTATATAATATATGTTAAGCCCTATGTGTAGAAACTTTTGAGATTATTCACATTAAATAAGAAACCCCATTTAATTTTTTTCAATTGTTTAACTATTAACTTTATTAAATTCTTAAAGTTCCTGAGTAATTCTACTTATGCTACGAAAGCAATTCCAAATAAAACTAGTGTTACATTAGAAGTATGATCTTGGTAGAACCTTAATAGTGCCATTCCAAACGCCACAGAAGTAGTCACATACTGGATGAGATGTAGCTAAGGTAAAAAATGCGAGCTGATTCTATGCTATGTTAACACTTAAATAATGTAAGTAGAGTGTGTAAGATTTAAGATACAAGATGATTAGAAAAATGTATTAAATATACCAAAAATATAATAAAAGGGTTTTATTTTAAATCAATAAATAAATCTATTTTTAAGTTACACGCGTTTAATTTACACTGTTACAAGTGTCGAAATGAAAGTAGTAAATTTTAAAATCTTGATATAAAGTTTAAAAACCTCACAGGCTACTCCCAAACACATTTAAAACTTAAAATAATCAAAAAAATTATATATATTTAGAATTTTGACGTATTTCTAGAACAAAAGAAGAAAAATTCATTTGTTTAATTTTAATTTTATCCACTGAAAAATTTATTTATTAGAAATTTAAGTAAAATAAAAGTCGAAATGAAAGTAGTAAATTTTTAAATCTTGATATAAAGTTTACTTCCAAACACATTAAAAATTAAAAATAATCAAAAACATTATATATATTTAAAATTTTGACGTATTTCTAGAAAAAAATAAGAAAAATACATTTGTTTATTTTTAATTTTATCCACTGAAAGTTTTATTTATTAGAATTTTTTAACAAATTGAAATGTGGTCTCTATTATCAGATATCACACATAATAAACACACTGCATTCGAATGAGACGCGAATACTATACCCAGCCCTGGTTTCGCTCGATGCGGACAAAAATATCTCTCAGATTCATTTGAAATTAATATTTAATGGAGGTAAGGGAGGAAAAAAGAGAATATGATATCTGGAGTGTCAAAACGCGGCCGCGCGCTGCAAATAACAATAACTCGAGGGTGCGGGGCGGATGGGAAGGGCGCAGTGCCTATCTCGAGGGGAGACATAAAACCTGAGGAGTAAAAGGCCATACAGTTAGAGAGGGCTGTAATGTTCAATAATATGACACTACTGTTATATTAAACATATTTCATTAATTGTTCAATAGTTTTTTAATTACTGTATTTTCAGTAAATTGTGTTGACGCACGAGTCAGAAATACGGACACTGATAAATCGGGGTTTGATCTCCAATAACTGGTCGGATTCATCGAACGAAAGAATTTTGCCTTCCAAAACGCTTCATCAATATCAATCTTCAATAACGATTGTGAGTTGGTAGTCTTTAATTGAGATGACAGGACAATATTCATATCTAAAAGAGTATATTGACACTAGATTGAATTCTATGGCGTTTTGGTAAAGAGGTACAAATCATCAATTACTTATTTGTCAGTTTGAAGTTTTGCAACACTTGTATTCCTGAAATACAGACCTCAGGTAAATTTTGAAGGTAAACTTTGAATACATAAATTAGTTATGTATTTAAAGTTTACCTTTAAAATTTAGCTGAGGTCTGTATTTCAGGAATACAAGTGTTGCAAAACTTCAAACTGACAAATAAGTAATTTATGATTTGTACCTCTTTACCAAAACGCCATAGAATTGTTCTTGTTCAGAATAAGACAGCAGCAATACGTTTAGTCAAATAATCTAATTTTGTCATCCGAAAGTATATTTATTTTACATTATTTACAACCTCTTTACAAAATCTATATATCCTGTCAGTAAAATGTTTGATTCTAGTACCTAGCATTAGCTTAATATCCTGTAGCAAACTTTGAAAAAAATATTTATCATTTAACTAGATTCCGAATTTTCTTCTAAGTCAAATATAATGATAGTTTAAACAAAAATCTTTCCAAATTATAATACTAACATATATTTATTTATTAATTATATTTAAAAAATATATCTTTTATATGTTTATTGGCTTTCCCAGTTCACCGCTCTTCTTTTGTAAGTCATCCTTTACTGTCCACGCAATGAGGCTCTGGAACCTGTTACCAACTAATGTTAAACTCTCTCCGTCAATGGCATATTTTGAAAAGCGACTGAAAAAACTCTTAATTTTAAGTCTGCTATGTTACGTGTTTCATTCCCGACTTTTCTTTCCTCTCCAACATCCCATCCTCTTTCCTTTGATTATAATATCTCACTTTTTAAATAATGTATATTGCTCATAAATTTTGTATAGGTGTATAATGATTTAATAACTCCTTGTCTGGTTGGTTGGAAGAGATGTCCACCTGGCAATAAGCCCACCAGATTTGAAGGGTTCAATAAATAAACAAATATTTCCATTGCATGATCATTTCGGCTCTCCAGGTCATTATCACCGATGCAAAATACATTCAATAATTTGTTGACGTATGTCAAGTTGAAAAAACTGTTATAGTTCACGTGCCAATGCCGAATTTTTTTTTATTGCAGACATTCCGTAAAAAACATTTTTTTATTTGTGTCAACTTGGGTAGTACATGCTCATATATATGATTTTACAGCTTTATCCGAACGATTTCAGTAATTACTTAATGTACAAAAAATAAAACAAAAACTTTGTAAGATATTAAAAACTCGTGTCATTTTTTTATTCGTGTAACAATGATGGAGTTCATTAGATAATTAAAAAATATTGAATATTTTCAAATAATTTTTATTTTTATTTCAATTATTGAATTTTTTTATTAAATGAACATATCTCATTGTATACAATTTTCCATAAATATTTATTGAGCTTATAAATGAATTGAGTAATTCATTTTTTTTATTAAGGCGAAAATTTCATTCGGAATCCAAAGTTCACAATATTGCAAATTTATCGAAACCTTTCCGCTTTTGAATATAATTTTCTTGCAGCAAATGCATTCCGACTTCTTTCAGACAGCTTAATCGGAGCAATGCAACGATGGGAAAAGTTACTTAAAAACCTTTTTGCCGTAAGCCATTTCGAACGAAACTTGAATTTCCGGCTAAAATGTTGGCAATTTCGTTTACAAAGAAAATCCTGGAGGAAAATTTCTTCAGATATTAAAAGTTAGAAACAAAACGGAGCATTAATTTCAGACAAACACAGCTAAATAAAAGGCGATTGGCAAAAATAATGTTCTTTCTCAATCCCTGATTATTTGTCTTTCATTTAAACATTTCCCGTGCTGGGGTAATTGAAACATATGATCACCAAGTGGTCTTAATTATACTTTTTATACCTTAACGCGTTGATACACAATGTAAAAGATATTGCGACTGACGAACTCCATGGCCCAACAAAGTTAAAATAATTATCTCTAACTATTAATATATTTGGATACATTGTTTTAATCAAACTCATTTGAAGCTCAAAATAAATATTCCATTGCTTGGACGTGACCTTCCATTCCTCTGTGGCCTAATTGGCACGACGCATATTTTTTTATCCGAGGGTGGCGGTTTCGATTTTGAAAAATAATCAGTCTGGTTTTCACTAATGCTTCGCTAACATATTTCTAGTTGAATGATTGAGATTGCCATATGGCAATCTACCCACTAGATTGTACTATAAAGAACGAAAGTATAATACAATTTGTCTGGTAAATAAAATATTGAAACACCAAAAGTTCATCAACTTAAAATTTAATAAGGCGTTGTAGCTAAAACTTTTATACGGCACGCAACCTGGACAGTTATTAACCATAAGGTAATATTTTCAGACCAACCACAAGAATGTTGAAGAGACTAACAAATAGGAAAACACTAGTCGAATATTTTTAAAATATGGATATCAGATGTATCAAAATATTTAAAATAATATTTTTAATTCACTGGTATGACGTTTGTGTGAAATAAATTCTCAAGAAAAATGAATGTTCCTTCCTTAACCACTTATTTCCTTTACGTTTGAATGCCTAAGTTATAAACAATAAGTACTCTTTATATCAAGGCTACTGAAAAATGTTTATTTCATCAACATTCGTTACGTGATGTTAACGTAACTCAGAAAACAAGGCAAAGCGGGTGCTCAGGGTGGAGGGTGAAAGCCGAAGTGCGGGGAGGCAAATAAATGCCTCTATTCCCAAAGTTATTTCCCTAAGTAAGCTGAGCAAATACCCCCATCTGCCTCCTTTGTCTAACTTTGTTGCGAGTGTACACATCTTCGCAATAATATGTTCTGCCGACGAATTAAGGAAAAACACTTTTAGCTCGATCTCTTTAACAACTTGGAAAGAAAAAAACACTGTACATGAGTTTGTACTCATTTGCACACATTTACTTATGACAATACAATACAATGGCGTATAATATAACTTGAAATATAAATTTATCACAATACATATCTAATTATTTATTACAAAATTATCCACTAGATATCTAATTATTTAAAAAAATACTGAAAGACGTATAAATCGCAAAATTGTTTCAATAGATGTATAGATATTGAGAAAGCGAAAGATGCCAGATGTAAAAGATAAGCCTGTTACTTTGTCCTCTCTGCCTATCTCGATGAGGCAACACCTTGATGGCGCGTATGTGCTAAAAATTACACCTAATACGCCCCAAATCATTTATATTACATTTTCACCCAAAATTAAGTAAGAAATTTTTTGATTTTATCTCAAGTGGAAAGCTTAATGCTACGAGTAACTTGCGCACTGCAAAATTTCTTTTGACAAATCCAGCGCATTTATTGTTTGACCGATTGCCTTATATGAATAAAATTGTTAATTAATGTGAAGCATTAGTTTAATCCGAAGTATGTTTATGCTTATCTTTTACAAATAAATATGTATTTAAACGATCATATTTCCGTTTAGATACAGAAGATTACAAAAAAAAACAATTGAAACTCCATATTGACATGTAAGCAGTGTTAAGAAATAATATAAGAACCCAACACAATTACAAAGTAAACCCACGTCATTAACTCAACTTTTGCCAGCAAGTAAAAAATCTTTAATTTACTAAGTAGTCGAAATCCATATAATACCCATACTGATTATCCAATGTGTGTAGTCTTGTTATGTAGGAGTCAATTGTACGATATTTTAAAATAAGGAAATGTAATAAGTGAGAAATCGTAGGAGCTGTATGAGGTGTGTGGATGTAGAAAAAGCGAAAGATGTGTGTCGCGATAGGAACGTCTGGCGCTCTCTCTCTTTCTGCCTATGGTGTTATGGTATGTATTATAATGTCGAAAATGGTGTTATGGTATGTATCAAAGTTCACTTTCGTTGTATACAGTACACCTAAGCGTATTAATAGATAAGTGGCAAACTCCTCCAACTAACCAGGAAAGTGTTAAACAAGCCTTAAGTGGAAACCAAAAGGGATTATTTTTTTCGTTAAATTTATGTTCCAACGGGAATTTAACCCGTAAAGTCCAGGTCCGAAGATAGGCATCTTATTAACTACTCCGCATATAATATCGTTCAACCGCATAGTGATGCGTGGAAATAATGTCGTCTTCAACCCCTAATAATAGAGTTTTCGGATTTAGAACCAGTTTGGCATGCAAGTTACTCTCATCGCGTCTTCGTGCGTGTTGTGTTGATAATACTTCCAAAAGATCTAACAGTTTGGCATGCAAGTTACTCTCAGCGCATCTTCGTGCGTGTTGTGTTGATAATAATTCCAAAAGAGCTAACAGTTTGGCATGCAAGTTACTCTCAGCGCGTCTTCGTGCGTGTTGTGTTGGTAATACTTCCAAAAGAGCTAACAGTTTGGCATGCAAGTTACTCTCAGCGCGTCTTCGTGCGTGTTGTGTTGGTAATACTTCCAAAAGATCTAACAGTTTGGCATGCAAGTTACTCTCAGCGCATCTTCGTGCGTGTTGTGTTGATAATAATTCCAAAAGAGCTAATAGTTTGGCATGCAAGTTACTCTCAGCGCGTCTTCGTGCATGTTGTGTTGGTAATACTTCCAAAAGAGCTAACAGTTTGGCATGCAAGTTACTCTCAGCGCGTCTTCGTGCGTGTTGTGTTGATAATACTACCAAAAGAGCTAACAGTTCGGCATGCAAGTTACTCTCAGCGCGTCTTCGTGCGTGTTGTGTTGGTAATACTTCCAAAAGAGCTAACAGTTCGGCATGCAAGTTACTCTCAGCGCGTCTTCGTGCGTGTTGTGTTGGTAATACTTCCAAAAGAGCTAACAGTTTGGCATGCAAGTTACTCTCAGCGCGTCTTCGTGCGTGTTGTGTTGGCAATACTTCCAAAAGATCTAACAGTTTGGCATGCAAGTTACTCTCAGCGCATCTTCGTGCGTGTTGTGTTGATAATAATTCCAAAAGAGCTAACAGTTTGGCATGCAAGTTACTCAAAAATTCACTGTTGCTATTCATTTTATTTAAATAGTAAATACTAAACACAACACTGGATGTTCATGGAAAAAAAATGTTCTTTTATATAAAAAATCAAATATTATGTTACACAATAAGTTGTATAATTAATGCGCAAAATGTTTCGCAACGCACAGAGTGATGTAAATGCGTAAACCCGCACGGCTCTTAATAAAGTGAGACACGCTTGTATCTAATCCCGGTGTTTGTGTCAACACTTGCACTGCCGACCACGGGTTCAAGAAGCTTATCTATAGGTAACATATAGTAGATAGCTAACTCAAACCATAGCATGAATAAGTCAATAGAAATTTGACTGCGTGTTAAGTTACACAAAAAGATCTAATTTCATATCAAATATTTACAATGGCGATTTGTACTCGTACGACTGTGCGCAAAAGGGACATTGAAATCGAAAGCAAATAGTTCCGAGTCAGTCGAGTCGAGGACACTGAAAGCACGAAGCGCGTAACTAAGCGCGCCGTGTCACGTTCAGGAAGCCCTTGTTCTTTAAAACCCGTAAGGTTCAATAGTGAAATGTTCAAGTTTCAGATAATTTTTTTTTGTTTTCATTGTTGTTAAGTCCATGTTTCCAGAACTATAATAATCTTCAAGTTTGTAAGTAAATTTATGTTTCTAATTGGATCAATATTTTAAAATTTAATCTTCGTTCGAGTTAATGCCGATAGATTTTTTTGTTTCCTTAATTCAGTTGCTGAATTAACTTGAACAAAACTGAACAAACCTTTCTGTATAACTTTGACAGATATTATATTCCTGGGTCGGGTTGAGGGCAAAATGGTTACCATTCAACATAGTGGATTATAAACAATATAACTTAAATACTTAGTTGAAAAATAAAACAACCGAAATATGGTATAAATTGTAGAATCAGATCAAACGAAAAAAAATTGAGTGATTCAAGAAAATTCAAAATTAATATAAGAGTATTGGATAATTATATTTGCTTAACTTCGATCTATGGATATTACAATTTTTTAGTGGTATGTTGGATGATCGGTTGTTAAAGTGTTAAATATTGAGTTTTCATCTGAACGCTTAAGGAAGCCCGCCCAGGGAGGGAGTAATTAAGGATGTTTAAACAAAATTAAATGCCTAAATCCTGGGCCAGAGCAGAGAGACGGCCGAGGGATTTTTTAAGTCGTCTTAAAAACTCCATTCCGGAAAAATTAATAAAACTTGGCCGGATAAACTCCGGGGAAAATAAATGCTGAGAGTACTAAATACAAACAAAATAATAACGATCGATATGCTTAGCTACAGGGCTAGTCAAGTAAAACAGTCCCATATATTCTTCTATAACGCAGGTCGGCTGTTTAAAAATTAATCTAAAAGATGTCAATTCTAGCAGATCATTATTGAATTTTAACGTTACAGGTTGATAAAAAATACTGCAATATTATGTTTAACCGGTTGTCCTTTATCTGAATTGTCACTGCCAGTAACTGATCTTTTGAATAAAATTAAGCGTGATACTTGGCACCGATGGGCATTGAATTGGGATATAACTGGTGTAAATAAGAGCTCTAGATATAAATCAATCTATCCCTTTGAAACCATATTTAATATTATAAGAATTAATAAGGGTCTATCATGTGTCATTTGCGGACGAGCCACTGTGTGGTGGACTTTACATAATTTATATTGTAGAGAATTCCAACTGCCATAGTCTGAATGATGAACCTATAGACAATGTATTTTTCGGTTGTCGTTTGCGAGACCGATTTAATTTACCAAAAGCTATATCTTTACCACGTCAAATGAATGTTGCGTTTCTTATTTTTTCGATGAACTTTTACATTTATAGATCAATTGTTAAATTTTTCAAGCTTAATCAGTTGGAACTTTGAATTATCTAGAATTGTCAATATTTTTAAATTGGTATTATTGTATTATATTGACTCATGTAATTGCATATCTTCAATTTGATGGCACAAAGTATCCTAGTTTGGGTGGATTGCCTATTGATATTATTATATTGACTCATGTAATTGCATATCTTCAATTTGATGGCACAAAGTATCCTAGTTTGGGGGGACACAAGATCTAGCCATTTGCTATCCTCATGACATACCTGAGACACTAATTTTATTCATTTTCATTATATAAGTAATAGCTTGGTTTTTATTTGTTGTATAAACTTGAAATGTATTCATTTGTAAAATTTATTCATTAGTTTGATTATATGAAATGAGCTTAGAGACATATTATATGATTTTTCACTGTCTTAACATACCTATATGTATGTATGTGCAATAACAAGATACATATTTATAAACTACATTGTTATCGGCATGCTTATTATTGTAGTTTTATGAGTGTTTATAAAATAGAACAAAGTTTAATTTAAAAAATCACAGCTTAGAACTACCTGAAATAAATTGAAAAGGCTCCCACATTTTTATTTATAATTTAAAAAAAAACACATCTTATCTGTCTTGTCTTGGAAGATCTAGAGATGTGGAAGGTCTAGAGGTTTCCAGGAAAAACGAATTGGGGATCACAATGTGAAATAAAGTATATTTGGCATAGCGAGCACATACATGAAGGATCTGCGAGTCATCGTATATAAATACTGCAACCATGCCTCATATCTTAGCTTGTTCAAATTGCACTAGAACTTCCTCGGTTGAAAAAAATATGGTACAAATATAATATAAATTTTAACAAGCTGTCCAATAAATTACCATATCCACAATAACAGACAAAAATGTTCTTATAAACCTAAGCCGTAAAGCCTGCCGATAAAGCAATATGGATAAAAATTATACAAAATTTTATTTCGCCTCGAAGTTTGACAAAACGTGGCACTGATATCTGATTGATGATTTAACTAAACCATTTACCAGGCAATCGGTCCGAATGAACGGAGCTCGGGCCCGCCCGGTAAAGGCCCATCCAGATCCGTAATGAATAGCTGCTCCCCTTCACCCTGCATGTAATTCAATTCAGCCAACTCCAAATAAATAGGCGGAAATTGGCGACCAGCACACACAGACCGCGGCGGAACTGCAAACTGACTAGCTATTATGGAATGCACGTAATTTGAGTGTGAAACTAATTTAAACGATGGGAAGAGGCTGAGTTTATATGATTCAAAGAGTTTATTTGGAGCTGAAGAGATTCTCAAACCTTTCTGGTAGAATATGAAGCTTTATAATATTCTTTTTTTTTAAATCTGATAAATATCGCTAGCTTAAGCAATAAAATTATGTCTTCTCTGCTACAAAACGTTTTGTTTCTGAAAGAAATTATTTAATGATAAAAATGATATATATTTTTTTAGTTTAACCTACCTTGATAAGTGTGTTGCGTCAAAAAACATAAATCCACATGAAATTTTTAAATAGTAAAAAATTCTTCTTCGTGTACTCTAAAATTATGGGATGTGTTACATTGCACTATTAGTTACATTACAATTATGGGATGTGTTACTTTGCACCATTAGTTACATTACAATTATGGGATGTGTTACATTGCACCATTAGTTACATTGCAATTAAAATGCATTAATAAAAAACGTGGATATAAATAAACGATAAATGGAAATCCTTAATGGATATCAAACCACTTCCATTATACTTAAATAATTCTTGAGAAAATTATTTAAAATCTGATTTTTTTAATTGAGTGGTACTCGTTTCAGCTTTCAAACTATGCCTACTTGATCATTTTTATGAACCACAAATAATTCGTGTAAACCCAAAATAGAAGATTTTTTAAGACCGGTGGCGTATGATGGCACACCTGAAAGAAAAAGTAGGAAATCTTTAAATTATAGTTATGTTTTTTTTAAATAAACCTTCTAAGAATCTATAATAAATAATTTGTCCTGAACAGCAAATTTTTCAAGAAGCCTTTGAAATAAACAGCATTTTGAAAACCAAAGTATATCGCACCACACCAGACAATTGGGAAATATCACTATCCAGTTTCATTCACAATTTATATTGACAGAACTAGAGTACTAAGTAAGTCTCCGATAAATTTCATTCATAAAACCTTAAAAGTTGTTGGATAGAAGGAAATACAACAAACTTATTTAGTCTCTAGACTTGTATACGGGAAAGAGGGTCGATATTTTCATAGAATAGGGCATTAAGCACACTTTCCAAACACGTATACTAACACATTGCAGTCCATAGACGAAATTACCGACCGACAAAATTTTCATATTGCTTGAATATTTCTTTGCGTTAGAATTGCGCTGAAAATGTTCATTCCTATAGTCCCCCTCAACATTTCCGAATTCGTGATGCAGGCATATTGGCCGTCTTTTCTATTGTTATATTATTCATATTGTATTCGGTCTCAATAGTCAAGCTTCAGGCTAAGAACCACTGGAGTTGGCAGCCAACTCGCAGTTTGCCATCGTGCGTGTTGGAAATATTACCGCAGATAGACAGGCAATAATACTCGCACATGTGCGAGATACTCGCACATATTCTAAAACACATGACGCACATGTTCTAACGCATAAGTTGAATAACACTCGCATATGCTCTAAAACCAGACTGGGACCATTTATTAATATATTTTTTAGTACTATCAGGGATCGAATCCGAAACCCTCGATGGAAAGACAAGCGTATGGTCAAGCTATCTAAGGTGCCAGAATCAAGAAAAAGCGTCTCACAAACTAAGTCACGGAGGTCAACACTGCATTGAATTTAAAAAAAAAATACTTCCTACGTAAGTCAGTTAAGTTTCATTTTCATTTTACTTTATCTTTAATGTTATTGTATATAGATAAATATAAAATCGAACAGCACTGTAGAAACGACAATACTTAGTTCATATTGTATGATATTCTTTAGCGTTCCTTTAACTACACGAGTCAACTTATTGTATTTAAGAACCGTTTTAATTTTACTAATCATTTTTTTAAGATGGTGTTTAAAGTTCAATTATAGAACTTTTTGGAAAATAAAATCAACACTTTTGTTATTTTTATCGTATTATATTACACTTTCGTTATATCCAGTATAACCTGGTGGATTAATAATGTCTATGTGGCAATCTCTTTCAAATAAATATAACGATGTTTAAGAGGCCTTAAGTGAAAACCATACTGTAGTGCTTTTAAAAAAATCTTTGTTCCAACGCGAATCGAACCCGCAACTCCCGGATCAGAAAACAGATGTCTTACCAACTAGGTCATGAGGTTAAGTATTATAAATCAACTTTTTTTAATTAAAAAATTAAAAATAACTTAATTAATAATACTCAACTTTATTCTTGGAATTCTAACACCTTAAATAAAGAATACTAGGTTATCATTGTAAATAGTAGTTTCATGTATATATTGCCTCGTTGCTAAGCTTGACCCGAAGATGCAGACAGTCATTGTATGGCGAAACATGTGTCTTTTATTTGATAAAAAAGATAAAGAACGATTAAACATGTAAAAATGTTGTAAATTTTCCTATTATCATTAAATAACACTAAAAATTAAACGTTTTATCTCAAATTAACATATATCATATATTCTGACAATTAAAACTGATTTTCTATTGTTGTCATATATAAAAATATATTTTCATCAATCGAATAACATTTTAAGTACTAGTATCATAGTGATGACCATAAACAAAAAAAAATAATATACAATAATATTAAGAAAATGTCAATAATTTACTAAATTGATGACAAGCTGTGTTGTGTGAGGGAAAGGAAAGAATGACAAGACATAGAAAGAAAAAATTATAAAAGGTTTTCGAAAAATACTGTTTCCATGGATTCTAGAATGTACGAGAAGTGTAGGGAAACCTAAAAAGCATAGCTTGATCAAATAAATTAAATTCAGAAAAATGACAAATTGAAATGCTTTTATAATATAGATTAAGCACGCCGAGTTGTATGGACGTGGCGAATGCAAAAAATATATGATAGGATGGAATAAAATAGATATATGCTCTCTCTGCCCACCTCAATAGAGACATAAAATGATAGCGATTATGATGATGATAAGATTTCACCAGCACGTGAAAATCTGATAAGACATTTCCCTGTAGGGTAAGCAAAGAAGACAAAGCTTCAGACTTTTCTATTACGACACACATATTTCACCTCCTTACACCTTTTCATGCAACTTCTATGATTTCATTGACTTTCTATATTTCCTTCTTTCATTATGTTCACTTGATCCAAATTACTTTCCTTGGTCTTCCTCTCGCACGCATTTAACTCACATGGGCACTTTCCATTTGTTTGTTAGTCTAGTTATTGACAAAACATAGAAAAATAAAAATTAAGAAAAGGTCTTCAGATTTTTCGACCCACACTTTGGCAAAGTGTTGTTAATATTATATTAACGTCAGCTAATAAAAATTGATCGTGAAAAGCAACAAAAGCCAGGGTCGTAATTAGCATAATTCAAAAAAAAATATCATCAAAATTGTTGGGAATAACCCTGGACTACAGTGTGTTAACAAGAGCATGTCCAAATTAGCTCGCGTGTTCCTCTTCCAGTTGTAATCGCGGCCTTGACGTTAGACTCGGTGATTACGATGTAGGAATAATTTTTGTATTTCGTGTAATTTTGTGGATTTGTATTCAAATTTCCATCGTATACATATGTATTCGTTTCACCCTAGTACTAGATTGATGAATCACGAATTGGCGAGTAGCTTACATTTTTTACGACTAATACGAGAGGGGTTAGAGAAATAAAGAAACTATGGATAGCGACACAAGTAAATACATAAAGATAAATATATGAAGCAACGATCATCTTAACGAAAACCTATCCCAGGTACACTTAAGGGGAAAAATATGACGAGTAACAACAATTTTTTCAATTACCTTTGAGATATTGAAAGGTATGTAGCTGCATGTAAGAAAGTCAATAAAAAATAACTATACACAGCGGTGTACTAGCGCCAATTTATATATATGAAAACGAAGCCTAGGCGTTGAATGAATGATAAAAGTACAATAAATGCGTTTGAAATGTATGCTTTGCGTAGAATATATGGTATTATAATGTTTGAGAGAGTAAGAATTATTGGAGAAAGAATAACTGTTTGAGATGACTGACGAGTTGCGAAAGACTTATAAAACTAATATTTATGTTAGAAATTAATGGAGAGCGAGGAAGAGTCAGACTGAGAAAATGGTGGAAAGAGATAGTTGGAGAATGTTTATCTGAGAGAAAGGCGAGAAGTATGAGAAACAGCAGAGCATTAATGACGAGATGTATGAATATAGTCACGGATATCTGTCCTCTATGTCAACCCCAAAAATTGAATGGTATGATGGTGTGTATGTATAAACCATTGGATTCGACAATATTGAAGTAGCAAAAAGCTTTATTTATTTTTTACTCAAAATAAGATACAGGAACTAAAATTTTGAACAGTGTTGAACTAAATATGTCTACATCTGAATCAGCTACTTATACTCTCGTCATAACTTCACTACTACATAACTAAATATGTCTACATCTGAATCAGCTACTTATACTCTCGTCATATCTTCACTACTACATAACTAAATATGTCTACATCTGAATCAGCTACTTATACTCTCTTCATATCTTCACTACTACACTACATAAAAGGTTATCATGATAAAAATAAAACGTGTCTAGTTTAGACATATAAAAATATATATTTAGCTGCTTTTTTTCTTCATAAATGTGGGTATTAAGAATAGAGTGAAAAAGCTCTTACTTTAGTTAAAATACAAGTATTTGTTTATCTCCTTAAATACTCGTATATCAATCGACACCTGATCCAGTGATTTTCCCGCCACAGTTTTCTCGGAAGTACTATTCGTACAATATACTACGAATGTGTTTTACTTTTCGATTGCCTGAACGAGCGTACGAGCTAATTGTCCAAATGCCTTCTTTAAATAGTAATCAGTTTCCTTATTTTTAACCAGAAAATATGAATTAAAGAAAATGTCGATTTGAGATATCCCTAAAAAATGTTCACATGGTCTATTAAGCATTGGGTAAAAGTCAATTGCAAACATTGTTCAAATTAAAATATAATATGAGTATTGCGTGTTCTCTGTGTTTCAAAAAGCTTAAAAGCGGCGATATTAAGAAAACGCTGCAATAATCGATTTCCAAGTTATATGATATTGATCTTTTAACATAAACAAACAAAAAGGTGCTAGTCAATTAAACATCCTGTTTATTCTGATAAAAACACAAAGGGATATCACTAAACATCTCCGATTATCTCGTGTTGATCCTCAACTCGGCACATCAAGTTCTCCTATGTTAGGTCAAGACTAAATGTTCCTTTGATAACATCAGAGGACTATGTAAAATGGATGTCCGATTTGTCGAGCAGAACAAATAATTACAATGTGTTAATAATATTAATAGTTCACACTTTCAATCAAAAACAATAATTAAAATAGCTACATGTAATCATAACTTTTATAAATTCCCAAAGAGCATAAGTTGACCTGGGAGGATTCTGATCATTTTGAAAATATGATTGAGTCCATAATTTTGGGGCACCCGGTAATTTGACACTTCATGAATGACTTCTCGAGACATACTTTTATAGATTTCCAAAGTATCCTTATGTATTATTTGACACTTTAACCCTCTTTATAAAATTTATTTCATTTCGTATATTATGTGTTTATAATTTTAATCCAAAGTTTTATATATTTTTTTCTTAACTTTTTTCATCTGTGCAAGTATTTTACGGTCAACGTGTTATTCTGTGTCATGACTTTAATGCTGAGAAACGTAATCTATACTAAAATTGGTGTAAGTTGTGCACATTTTTCTCTAGCCCTCTCGACATCCTGCTGTCCGAGAATAGTCTTTGGCGAAGACAAGTCCGTAGCACTCTTGCTCCTGAGACCCTTCACATCGCCGGTGACTATGAGTCTCACCATGCCCTCCTTACGCAAATATTACCAAAGAACTGAAGAATGCCGCGAGTGCATAATGCCTCTCTGAGATATTAGGTTCTTCAAATATGAGGCATTTGTTCATCGAAAAATTTGTTTGTTCATCCATGAAACACCCAGTGATCATTTTAAACGACACGTCTCGAAAGAGTGTATCCTTGATATTTCTCTGGTCTTTATTGATCAAGTTTCTTTGTTGTCTGAGATCTAATTGTAATTAAAGCCGATTTTCTTCCATATTCTTATTTATCGCGTGCTCAATGCTGAACGACGTTGTCCTCTGTACACATATTCCCATCTTTCCCAGTCCTGCGCCATGTTGAATGCAGCGTCCAAAGAGGATCCTGTTAACTTCTTCATTTGGTCCGTCCATTGTATAAGGCCTCTTCCATCTGCTCGTTTTCTCTCTATTGTCGCCTTGATTACTAGCTTTTCCAGACTTTCGTTATTATTTCTGGCAACATGTCCCAAGTACGTAAGAATTATTTTCCTACATGTTGTTGAAAGTTTTTCAGTAATTTCTTATTGTAGGATGATAGAGGCATATGTGAGTTTTGTGGTCCATGAGATAAGGAGCATCCGACTCCAACACCACATCCATGTTTCTTTTCTTCTTTCTCATCGTCCCCATTTTCACTGTATGCAGTGCAACGGAGAATATTTGGCAGTGCAACGGAGAGATTTAACTAGATGAATTTTGGTTTTTCTAAATATAGACCAGTTAATTAATAACTTCGACAGACTTGTCAAAGCTGATTTTGTCATTCAAATTTATAACCTCTATCCTCTGCTTCATATCCTCCATTCCTCGTAAAAAACTGATTTTACAAATAATTAAAACTCGAACTAATTAATCGAATCAAATACATAAATACTGCTAGCAAATGGATATAATCGAATTTATATCGGCGATATGTTGATGCGATTAATCCACACGTGAGCGCCCTCTGTTACCGCATCTAATCACATCGCATAGAAGCGCCTCACCACCCTGCACCACGCTGCACCGCACCGCACATTGATTCGGAAACTACGAGTTTATAGATATAAAAAAATAGAATATTCTCAATTTAATGAATGCCCATCACTGGAACTCCGATTTTACAACTTTTTGATAGTTTTATCAACTTAATTACGCAATATTTACTTAGAATATTTGATTTTTTCAAATTTTAAACGTTTCTGTATACTACGATAAAAACGTGTAAAAACACCGCATTTTACAAGTATTATTATAATGTATTTCAATGTAATACGTTCCAATCACACTAATCTATGCGTGGGTTTAAACAAATATTTAGCCATTTTCTTACTAATATGAATACAGATGGAACTCATGCACATATCATATTTACGCATAAAGAAATTGAAAAAGATACTGGTACTTGATGTAATAATGACCGCAACTTCGCTGATTGGAATCTTAAGCGATGCTTATTCATGTATAGTATAGTGCAAGTTTACAGGTTAAAAGACATCACGTACTGTCATACGGTTACAGTTTGATCAATATCAATGCGTAATGCAATTGAAAAACAAATTTTTTTAATTAATAAACTTAATAACGATAAAACAATTTAATTGAGTTTGTTTTTAAAAACGCAATTAAAAAAGTAACTAAATAGGTTTCGTAACACAATTAAAAAAATTGTTAAATTTACTTTTCTACGTTACGTTTATTATCTATTAGTGTATTATAATTTGTGATTTTAATGAAATGTGTTACTCACCCGTATATTATTTGTTACATAGTAATTGAAAGACAAACTTATCTAAAACATAAAATAATGTATAACACTTTCGAAGTATAACAATGTATAATAAATTTTACCTGGTGGATTTATCATCATCTAGCAATCTCTTCAAACGAACTAGAAAAATGTTAAAGAGGTCTTAAGTGAAAATGAGATGAGAGCCTTTTCTCAATTAATCAATTGAGTTCCAACAAGAATCGAACTCGTAACCTCAGGATTGAAAGAAAGGCGTATTAACAACTGAGCTACAGAGATTGTCACAGAGGATGTCTATAAATAATATGATTTTTAGTCAAAATACTTTTGTAGTTTCAAATAAACTTAGAATCACAAAGTTTCTCTATATTAATTTTCTGTATGGTTTATGGGAGTATTCTGTTCTACATACTGTGCGCGACGCCATAGCGATGCAATATTGCCAATAATTATTATTGTATTACTAATCTGCATCCAACCGAGATCCGCATTTCACACTCAATCAACTGAATGATGCCTGTTACAGGTAAACCACGGCGGGCATTGGTCAACAACACAAATCAAATTATTGTTCTGAACAAACAAAAAAAGCGTTATTATTTGAAACAAAATTGTCATCTCATTAAATTAAATAAATAACATATTACTATGACGAGCTTAGTAACTTGATTACTACGATGTCTGTCTCCCAACACGGGGTCGCATGTTCAATTCCCGTTTGTGCCTAGTTTTATTTATTTAAAAATATAATTTTCATTTAAGTCTTTTGAATACCTTTCTTATTGTTTGTAAGAGTATATAACATGAAAATAAATCCGTTTTATTGTACTTTAAGGCGGACGTAATTCATTAAAAGATCGTAGTTAAACATCTCAGATTGGATGCTGAGACGAAATTGATGTCTTAGAAATTTATTCTGAAACCTTTTCAATTGTGTTGGAATGGATAGGACAGTTAAGCGACCAAATTGTAGAGCAACACTCCAATATACTTTTTACAAAACGATGTGAAGATAACTTGCGATATATTGTAGTTTATTAAATAATATTATTGTAAAATATAATGCAAATTAAGTCAAAATGCACAGAGATTAGACACAATGATTAAATAAAATGATCGACTAATAAGAATAAAATGACAATTTATATAGTGCCGTTTCCAGAGCAGACTCTCCTCAGGCGTTCTGATTCGGGATTCAAACCTATTATTTTTGTAGGTATATTACTTTTTTTTAAATGAGGTGTACGGATAAGAAGATGAAAGGATATAAAGTGGCTGCGGATTAGTATTGCGAACGTCCTCGCATCTGCATACATTTAAAAAACCTATTCGGTAAGAAAACCGCAGAAAACTTACCAAGGGAACAACAAAGAAACGTTAGTAGATCTTTCGATATGTGGTAGTTACACATTCGGATAAAGGTATAGTGTATTGTGTAGCAAGAAGCAGACCATTCCACGCCACAGGGTCAGAATCTCCAGTTTTATAAAACTTATACAAGTAAATATTTTTAGCTTAATTTTACACAAATTCACATAACTTCATTACATTTATTCATTCAAAATATGTAATCAGTTCCATTCCTGCTTCGATAAGCAACAGTAATTCGTAACTAAATTTATAATTTGACTTTATTTCAGAAAATTTACATTCAAGGTCAGTTACTTAATCAAACCTTTCACAATATTAATGCGAGGCACGGCACGGCAAGTCTTAATTGCTTGATTAAGCCCATTGTTCCAGTGGAATCGGAAATTAATAAAAAATACTTTAAAAAATAAAAGATATCTTAACATATCTTTAACATTCTTATCTGAAAGGTAATTTATTACAAATTAACGCAACAAAAATAAAATTCAAGTCCTTCCCACAATAAAATAATCTCCCCTTTTTATTATTAACTCCATATTTCGAGTTTATTCGTAAGAAACTCGTGAAAATGCGGGTATTTTTATTTGCTTTGATAATAATACAAGTATCAAACTCACTAAATATTATTAATTAACAATAAATTGGCGTTACAATATTCCAATCCCATTTAAAAAATATTTGAGAGCTTCCTTGTCGATTTTAAATTCGAAAGAGATATTGTATATTGACGCCCTCAGTGGCCTAGTGGGTAAGAAAGAAGCTCGCCGTCCATCCCAAGGTTGATGGGTTCGATTCGTGTTAAATTATCATTAAAAAAAAATTACGTTTTGTTTTACGTTTTGTATTTGTTGAACATTTTACGAAAAATTTTACGTTGAACATTTAACGTTTTGTTTTTCTTTTCTACAAAAAAATAAAACCAAAAATGAAAAGTATAACAGTTTTTATATTTTTTTCCTACCAGTAATAAATAATTGAACAGAATGAATGTGAATTATCATATATAAAATACTCAATGAAACATTCAATTACGCACGCTTTAGTTTATGGCGTAACAACTCCCGACAAAAGTTAACATCCGTATTTCTTCATATTATGGTTAAATTGTATACATACAAGCTCGCGTTTTTACGTTTTTAATCTGTTTTTATTTTATCGTTTATATTCTTTACTAAAATGAGTACATACACGTACTTTAATATTGTTAGAATGTATACAACATTTAATACACTGAACAAGTTACTTATTTACGTATCAAATTACAGTGTTATGAATAAATTTAATAAATAAGGCATCATTCAGTTGATTGAGTGTGAAATGCGGATCTCGGTTGGATGCAGATTAGTAATACATAGAAAAAAGTACAAAATAACAATTGGATTTACAAAAAAAAACA
Source organism: Odontocerum albicorne (assembly GCA_949825065.1). Lineage (NCBI taxonomy): Eukaryota > Metazoa > Arthropoda > Insecta > Trichoptera > Odontoceridae > Odontocerum > Odontocerum albicorne. Next base: position 24,099,789 of record OX463844.1, on the reverse strand, counting down.
TTTTTTGATTGATCGACCAAGATATGATATTACGCTCGTAAATAATTAACATCAAATTAATTGGAAATATTATATACAACATGTCCTCGCAAGACCACTATACTGTTGACTGTCGAATTAGTGATTTGACGACTATAACAACGGTACAACACCATCAGTCAATAACGGCGCATTTCTATATTTTTTGGTTTTATAAAAATTGTTTACTTATTAGAAAAAAAATATCGAAAAACTGAATTCGTAGGCTACATATAGTAAAATCATATTTCTTTAATCCCTAGAGTTTGAACATAGGCCTTAAGGAACGTTTGAATATCGTAACCCTACCGGTTTCGAAGCTTTCACCTCATCTTCAGGGAAGCACAAACAAGAATCTTGTTTTTTGTAAATACCGTTACAAAAAAGTGGAATAAACAGTGTTTGATAAAAATAAATTACAATGTCTTTAAACCTCCACAACGTTAATGCCTTAACTATAAACAACATATCGTAGTTCACATAAATACTAGCAATAATGTAGAAATAAAACATCATCACAATAATTTAAAAAATTCTTTCCTAGAGGTAAACCCAATTTTATTTTCATTTACAGCTCTGTCCTTAACGGCCATATTACAACACCAATTTAAAAAAAAAACGCAGATGAATCTTTAGTAACGCTTTCTTCGCTTATCTCAATAAATGAAGTGTCTTCAGCGTTATTTTTCTTAGTTCCCATACCAGCAAGTCGAGCACACCTAGGGATGATAAGCTTCAGAGAGCCCCGTTAGGCCTGAAAGCGCGCCAGTTAGCACATAATGCGCCTATAGGCAAATCCGACGCGCGTACTCTTAATGACGACTCGCTAAAATGAAAGCCGCGAACGCTCTGAAAGGAGCAAACGATTAAGAAGAAACTTCCACGCTTTCAGCCCAGGTCACAGTTCACACGAAGCGGCCCCTTCACTCCTTTATAACCAAATTTGCTGTGGGTAGGAGTCCACAACCAACGTTTACCAGCGTAAACCTAGTTGATTTTTACAACAGCTTATGATAGAGTAAAAAATGAACAGTTGAGAACAGGGGATACATTATTGCTGGAGACGAATGTTCTTATCAAAATAGGCAATCAATATAGATATATAGACTTTCATATGATTTTGACTAATTACAATACATAAGTGAAGTTCTTGCCAGGATTAATTAAATTAATTATATTGTTTTTTTTTTGTTATTGTAATTGGTTTGTCTCATATTGCTTTTTTCTATTGCATTACACTGCTTACATGTCAATGTTGAACTTAATTTGCTATTTTTTGCCATCTTTGGTTTCAAAAAAGGTAATTTGACTGTTGAAATAAAAAAAATAAAGCCAATGACACAATTATGGGATTGTTTACTTATAAAACAAAAATGGAATATTTGAAAAAAAAACAGATGTATGTATACCTAGTTGAAATAATGTGTCTGGAGGAAATATGAAGACCAGAGAAAGAAGTTGAGGAAATTGTTGAATATATAATATTATAACATGGGAAAAGTTGAAAACTGTGTGATGCAAAATAGCATCTGTGGCGAGATGTTTTAAATTAATGTGTACGTGGCAAAAACTGTACAGTTTGTTTAAACCTAAGGAGCATGTCGTGATGGTGCGTTTAGAAGTATTACACGTTTTTAATAACATAAATGCCTTTTTAATATGAAAGGAATTGCATACATTCAGTGTTTATTTTGAGTGGTGTAATATGTGCATCAACGTTTAGATATATGGATGCTTATTCGACTAGCTCGAAGTCTTACTTGAAAATTTCGATATTGGTTATTTTGGACGAAAAAATAATTTACCAAGAAACCCACTAGAGATTATGAGAAATATGATTGGCATTTAAATCAGACCCGTGAGTTAATCAACTTAAAATAGTTAAAACAATTAGTGAAATATGTTGGTAGTATACATCCAGATACCAACAGATATATTTAAAAACCGATTAAAAATGTTCAAAACCAGCCCCATTTTTATCTAGTTACCACGTGTCTGTGGAAATCCCGGTCAGAGATAATATTCGAAATGTATTCATTCAATGGAGCCCAAATATTTCTACTATAGATGAGAAAATAATGCAAAAACAACTTCATTGGTATGAACATGTGACGACCTTTGACATTTTCAGACATTTTTTGAACTTGGATTTCCATCAACTGCCTAATAATATAAGTCAAGCTAATAATACAAAGTCACAACGACGAAGACTGCTACAAATGAACGGATTGTCAAAGAACGATATCCAAAACAGAAGAAAAACTTGCTAACAAAAAAAACTGATCCTAAAATAGTATAACTTAAGTTTTGGGTTAATACTAGGAAAATTATGATTAGTATTTCTATTTTGATACTGAAAAAAAATGGATGGCGATATAAAGGAATCTTTAGTATATTTATTTTATGTAAAAATTAATTATTGATGTTAAAATGTTCTAGTTCCCTGGATTTAACCCGTTCATCCCCACGGCACGCAGATTCTCCGAGTGCCGAGCTGAGCGTTGACAAAAACATTTAATAAATGATGAATCCAAAGTCAGAGTCACTGCCTTACATATTCATGGCGAAACTGATCCCCCGGCAACTAAACGCCCGCCCCATCCCTAAGCCCACCCAACGGGTCGGCCCGCCAGGGATAGTTGGATTTATCCTATTATTCATTTTCAGTGTCCTCTTTCATATGTGCTACATGTAAAAATTAAATAGCCTGTGTATATACAAGTTATTCTGGGACCCTCTGCACCGGGAGGGACCAATTTATATTTTGTGGACAAATAGAAATCTGACGGAACATGATAAACAGAACAATTAAATAAAGTTTTTAGATGTTTTGAAGCGTAATATAGAATATAGAGTTGTTATAATATTAAAGTAAACCGATAAAAATTGCTTGTGTTTATTCAAGGAACAATCTCATCGAAATTGCAAATGGATCTTGACTACAGTGTGTTAACTAGAGCATGTCCAAATTAGCGCGCATGTTCCTCTTCTAGTTGTAATTGCGGCCTTAACTTTCGACTCGATGAAAACGATGTGAATACCTTTCCAGGCGAATCCTGGACCTTTTCGGGAACAGTCCTCGTGCAGGCCCTTCCATTCCCACTATGCGTTTTGAGACACGGTAACCTAACCATCCTCAACAAATTTTGCAACCAAGCCGACTGAGGTTTTTCAATGCATGGAGTAAGGCGCGCTTAACACCTATTTCTAGCATTTCCAAAAGTCGTGTTCCACGTGGTTTGGCCCCATGACAAGAATAATATTTTTAAGTACATGTTTTAATTAAATAAAACAATACAAATCATACGAATAAAACTACGAAAAAGAAAATGAAATGGATAATAAAGATTCAACAGTGATTTACAAATTTAATTCCTTACAACTTAAATGCCGAGTTCACGCGGACCCTTTTAAATATTGTAAAAATATGTGCCTCTCTGTAGGAGTCCCATAAAAATTGCTCCAGACAATCAGTGCTGTCACAATGCTCTTCACTGTCCTAAATGTAACCCCACCCCTCCCCCCACTCTAACTACTAAAGCTTAATTTTATCCCCTCCTCACCCGCTCCCCGCCCTCAAATGAGGCCTGCTGCTAAGATAATCTAATCCCCACCTCCGCCCCCACCCCGTTGCGACCCTCGGCAGTTTTTGTGATATCCTGTAATATTTTAGTCCAACCAAGGGTAGCTACCCCGTGGGGCTAGGTTAACATAAACAAGTATGAGCACTAGTACTGCACTGGCTCTCAATCTTCAAAACACGGTCTAGTTTAGTACATTCATTATTAATCACAAAAATATATTTTCAAAATCTTTATCTCACTACTGAACACAAACGTCCACACGACTTTCTTAAAATCGTATATCCATTGATGTTTGCTGCCAATTCATGCCCCCCATTTCACGTATATCATCCGCCCAGTATTATTATTATTATTTTATTATTATTATTACACATGACAAGAAATATACACAATTTGAGAAAAAACAACAGGTAATTTGATTTGGACATATAATTTTAATGGATCTGGGTTTGTTGCCTTTCATTTGTCGTATCCCCGTATGACTTGAGTATTTTTATATGCTCTATAATTCAACATGGATACCATTGTTACAGGATAATTCTATACGTACAAATAAACTACCTCATTGGCTTATTGGGTAAGATGCCTGTCTTCCAGCCCGGAGCTTTAGGGGTTCGATTGTTGTTTGAAAACAGTTTTTTTTTCTTAATAAATTAATTCCAATGTGTTTTTACTTTAAACTCTCTTTAACATATTTCTGACTGGATGGACAAGATGGCATGACATGGTAAGTAGGCCGCTAAAATGAAATTTATACAAAAAACTGTAATACACTAGAAAATACTCTGTTTATGCACTTAAATCGTTTCACTGTTAAATTGATTTGCAAAAGGAAATTCTGGCAATGGTCAATCGGTGTATTTAATTAATGATAAACGTTATGAAAAAAATCGAGATTAAAAATATTGTCAAAGAAAATAATAGGTAACTAATGCAAAAAATTCATACAAAGATAATATTTTTTTTACGGTACAGTATATGTTTCTTTTGCAACCACGCCGCAGCATCTTTACCGAGCATCTGGATCTTTTCATTAGACACCCAATATTAAACTATATACCAAAACTGTTTACTTATTTCATAAATATATAACGGAAACACATTATCATAAATGTTGAGGTAATACGGGTTGAAAGAAGATGAAGTGATTACGATCAGGAAAGGAGCGTTAAGATATTTCGGCCACGTAGAAATAATGAATAATTAAATATTTACAAAAATAATCTAGGATATAGAAAAAGTTAGGTAAGACCTGAAAACTTGGTACGACCAAATTAATCAAATTCTGAAAGAAAAGAGTGAAAAGCCCTTTTAGTAGAGAATATGCATGACGAGGTATATAGACGTGGCAGAAACAAAAGATGTGTACCAGGATGTAATGAAGTGAATATATGTTCTTTCGGCGTGATGGCGGGAGGGGGGGGGGGATGGTGAATACAATTTCAGAAACGTGTAAGACAGAGCCGCTAATGCAAATATACAATAGTAATGTTTATTGAATTTATTTTATTGTACACTACTTTCAAGCTGCTTAACAATTCACTATTTTCAGAATTAGTTCCAAAACTGCCAAACTTTGTAAGAGAAGAACAATAGATGTTACATATATCAATAGACACTTGACAAAATTCAAATTATCACACATACGAGTATATACTGTCACATTGTGTTCCCTGCGGAGTAGGCTGAGAGAGTAGATCTCCAAACTTTTCTATCCAAGGACATAACTTTCGACTCCTCCACATTCATATATCTCGTCATATACAATATTATACTATCCATACTTCTCACTTAACTTTCTTTTAAAATCTAGCCAGACTTCCTCGGTCTACTTCTTGCAATTCTGACTTGCATAATCGCTAAGTCATTCTTTCGTTATTCATTGTCTCCACATGTCCAAATAATCTTACAGCTTCTTTTTTTCATCTTACGTAAAATATTGTCGTAATTCCACTTTCTTTTATACACACCACAAGTTTTTCTTAGTCTCCTTATTTTGTACAAACTCTTCTTCTTTTAATGCCCCTTTCAACTCACCCATCACACGTAAACAGATGTGTACTACACAGATGACAAAATTCATCAACCTTCTCCAGTTTCACTGAGTTAACCCATTCATCGCACACACTTTTACCATACTTCTTTATAAAACCATACCCTTTGATTTGGTTACATTACTTTTCAACCCTATTACTAGATATGTTTCAAATAGATCCCTTATCGTATCCCTTAAATCGCCTTCATTTTCAGCAAGTATAACCATATCATCTGCATACAGAAGTCCACATACGTGTACATTTGTTTTACTCATTCTAACACATATTCCACCATATTTTTAAGCACGCACACAAGAAATTATATATATAATAAATTTGACAACCATGGTGACAAACAAACCAAATCACTTAAACTTTATCAACCCCATTTGAGAATAATAACTATAATTCTGTTCTTACTTTTTTAACGCAATCGTGTTTTTTAGGCGAACTTAAGTACCATTAATTTATTATTTGGTTATTTTTATCTCCTTTAAATATTTATTAAGGACAATTTTATATCAAATCAATAAATTCATTCACTCGTCATCCAGGTGGCCAATGGACAGATTTTCTTCTCCGTGTCTGCCCCATTAATTAAGCCTACTCGGTTGACAGCCACTGGTGTAGGCATGTAACTTGTAGTACACGTTGGTAATACTACTGAACAACGAAATATTACAATTAGCTACTCAACAAACTAGACCTGAATTGAATATTTTAATATTTTTGTGGGTACTATCGGAGATCAAATTCAAGAACCCTGGATAGAAGACAAGATGCTTACAACGGGCCACGAATGTTGTAAATTTAATAAAAAATGAGACATACAAATATCCATATTCTCAGAGACTGGTTTGTCGGTACCTCAATGCCGTAGATCGTGATCAATTGTAGATGTTTCAAATTATGGAGTCGACTGTACTGCATTTTTGGAGAGAAAAAACACCCCTTTTTCCAGAATGAACTCAAATAAACACTGAGGCTTTCTAACTTATTTTCGGAGAATCTTAAAACAATGCCTATGGAAATTTCGTTGTGTTAAGAATTTGTAGAAATTTTAATTTAAGGGTCGATAGTAGGATTGATTTATTTGAAAATTCTCTCCCCTAATTTAAGGATTCGCTGAGAGGTATAATATAGAATTCTTATTTGATTTTTTTAAGAAATTTTTGTTTTAGAATCAATCATTCTTGAACAATTTAAATTCATTCAGTTTTATTGTTATGTTTTACATCGTCATCTTTCTAATTGTTATATTTAATAAAACGAATACATTTGTTAACAAAAATTGATAAATAATGAAAACAAATATTGGTAACACTAAAGTTTATTGTACGCTTTTGTTAATTTATGCCTGGGAAATAATGTTTCCATGTGTGTATCATTACATTCGTTAATAAATAAATAAGTTATTAAATCCACGACTGCAACTAAATTTAGCTACATTACAGAAGCGAGCTTGTCGGAACAAAATAACATTGAACATGTTTTAAAATGAAAGGATTACAAACTTGTTTATACTCGTCAGAATAAATTTGTCAGAAACTTTAAATGGAGTCTATTTATTCAGACCCCCGACTGAAATCAATTTATCTGTATGTAAGCTAACTCATAAAACATTAAAGAGGGAAGCGGCAGAAGGAACTTCCGCAGAGAACGTAGGAGTGAGTATTTGATGAAATATTTGCAAGCCCTCTTGCTGGTTGAGATATCCATTCCGTTAATTTGACTTCGCAATTATTTTGCAGCATATGTACATTACGGCGTTTTATGGTTCCCAGTTCATATGATATGAAACGTTATTACTTTGAGGCAAAGGGACGGGTTAGTGGCGACCTGATACCTTACCCAAAAGGCGATGCAATTTAAACGCCATTTTGATAGGATTCGAGTTTGTCAATAATGTTGACCTCAGTAGACTAATTGGTTCACGTCTTACTTCCGACCCGAGGGTTACGGGTTCGAGTTTCAATAAAGTTTTATGAAAAATGGTTTTGGTTTTCCTTTACCCTTGAATATATTTTTTGTTGGTTAAACAAAAATACTACTCGGCAATAAATCCGTCAGGTTGTACTGTATACATCAAAATTATTATGAAAAATTATTTTTTTTGAGGTTTAGAACTTAAATACCAAGTTTTATATTTTGTACATATAATTAATGCTTCCTAATTTCCTTAATATTAAACGTATTTGGAAAAACATAAATCTTCCCACTCATGTAAATTTGACCATTTTAGAATATAACATATATAACATATCTGGAAAAGATACAGGTGGCTTGACCTAAAAATACTTTAATCGTGAGGTAAAAATACAATTAAGTGACGTGTATTGTGGAAATTTGTTGAATTCATTTACCAGAAAAGTTTATTTAATTAAACGTTTAAAATAAGAATTTGGAAATGTGAAAGATTCATAAAGATATAAACTTTTTTTTATTCATTATTATCGATATATTTCTTGTTACAAGTTGATGAAAATATGTAACGTTTTATGTTTAGTAAGTAAGGTATTTCAAATTATGTTTGTAGCGTCAAGCACCAGAATAATAAAAAATTAAGATGTAAAATGGTCCAAAAATAGTTAGAGACGTGTCAACAATGAAACCAGGGATATCAGAAAAACTAGATGCGTTTTTTTCTCCATTTTAACATTGAATAAAAAACTGATTTTTTTTTTATAATTACGCCTCAAGATGTCTAGTCTGGTTTTCACTTAAGTCTGGTTAAAACTCTTCCCTATTTGATGGGAAGAGATTGCCGTATAGCAATAATCATATCAGGTTTTACTTACAATGTATAACGAAAGTGTTATATATTACAATACATGGTTTTAACTTGGCCTTTAACATATCGGAATTGGTGATACGAAAATATTGAACAGCGTGGCTTGGAGGCAATATTGTTTCGACCCCAGTAATCGAGCCTTCGAATTTAAAGTCACAGGAGTAGACACGGAATACGCGGTTTGTCGAACGTGTTGGTAAAATTACCCCACACGTGAAGAGGCAACCACATTTGCACACTTCTACCGTGTCCTTATAGGAGTATTGTTATCAAACGAACTCTTTTACCAGACTGGGGCCCTTTTTTAATTTCCTGTGTTGGGTAACATCGGGAATTGAACCATGAATACCCGGGTCGAAGTCACGTGTCTTACCAACTATACTACAAGATCGTCGTTATAAACAAGTTATTTCTTATATATAGAAAATATTTTCCAGAAGGAAACGTTTAATTAAAACTACAGCCAAAAATACACTGCATATCCTAAAAAAACAAAAATAACGTTTAAATTAGTTAGCTCGCTGCACCAGCAAGGGTTGAGCTCCCCTCTAGGGTAACGTTATTAGGGCCCGCTGCCCGGGTCTTAATAAATAACCGACTCGGTGCTCGGTTCCCGGCTGCAGTGCCGGAGTGCATCAAACATTCACACAAAACACTAAATACCACTCCACTACACTAAGTGCTCGGAATATCAAATGCTCTCCTCATCTCGTGGCTACGCGCTTCTTTTTCTCTCTGATTTTTCCGCGAAAATTTTATTCGCTCGCGCTTATTTTACTTTATTTTTAAAACTGCCAAGTAATAATCCCTATACTTCAGTTGTTATTCAGAGTTAGCATATCAGAAGTGACACAGCTTAAGTTGGTAAAAAAGAGGTGACATTATAATGGAGCGATTTTTCTTTTTAATATTATATGTCTGATCTTGTGGAAGAACGATTGTATTATATTACACTTTCGTTGTACACAATAAAATCTTGTGGGTTTATTGCCGTGTAGAAATCTCTTCCAACCAACCAGAAAGGTGTTTAAGATGCTTTAAATTAAGCTAAAACTAAAGTTCTTTTAAAAAAATCTGGGTTTTAACAGGAATCGAATCCGCACCCCCGGGGGCTAGGATACAGGAATTTTACCAACTAGGTCACAGAAGTCGTCAATTATTGTCCTCCACTCGAGGGTTTCGTGTTCGATTGCCGACGGAACCCTGAAAAATGGATTCCAATTAAGTTTTCATATGCAAACTAATCTGGATCTTTGGTTATATTGCATATGTAAGAAAAATTTAAAATAATGCATTTTTTTAAATTTACTAATTTTTATTGTATTATACTTCCGTTGTATACAGAACGATCTGGTGTGCTTAATATCTTTCAACCAACTTTTATAGAAAGATGTTATAGAAACCTTAAGTGAAAACCAGCCTGGAACGTTTTTAACAAATCTGGGTTGCAACGGAAATCCAGTCTGCAAACCCTGGGTCGGAAGATTTGCATCTTACTAATATCTACGAAGGTAGGATTTTTGTGGTCAGATGTATTTAAATAACGATTTTTTTATTACAATAAAAAAAAAATTAAATTACATAAAAAATCATGAGATTGTGTCGAAATCTTAATTCGTTAACTTATCCTTATTCATAAAATAACTTATTTGTATTTCAAGATTACTTATCAAATTATTTTATGATTAAGTTAAAAAAAATCAAGTTATGGAAAAAATAGACGTAGTTTCACTCACCAAAATATGTGAACTAAAGTTGCGAAAATTTAGTTTTCACTAATGAAATTTCCTCTTACCTGAAACAAAATTTAATAACAACATTAAAAACACGCACATTACCAAAAATAGTTGGATTTAAGTAATGATTCAATAAAATAAATAAAATATGCCAATGATATTTAAAATACGAGTAGGTGCAAGATATAAAGTAGTTTTTATTATTTTGTTTCAAAGGATAATTTACAGTAGCAATTAGTACGAAATTCTCAATTAAATGTTGCGTGTATGGAGATAAAACACTACAAAAATATATTCAAAAGGAAATTTGTATTTCTGAAAGAAATCTTACAACACGAAACAAGGTTTGTTGGTTTTGTCTACTGTGGCTATGTGAAAAGTCTATCAATTAAAATTCCTAAATGTTAAAAAAAGCAAATACATTTATTCAGAAGGTCAGTTACCAAATGTCAATATAACCAGTAAATAAAAAAAAAGTTGAAGAACACAAAACATCACATATACGAGTATTTGTGGAAACTTCATAATAATCATATTAAGAAACATATTAACAAAACATTTATCCGTAAATAATTCTTAGTTTATGTAAATGACGAGAATTATTTTCTCTTTAGGTTAACAAAATACTTCTCAATATAGTAAATTGAATTATTCAGCGGTTTAATTATTTTGCCCTGGCAGCTGGGAGGGAGCTTTAATGAATTTTCAATCAGTATCATTAAGAAAGAGGAGATTCAATAATATTCCTGGAATTATAATCAAACCCATTAGAAAGTGACAAAACATATCATATATATCTCAATCAGTTAAGATGAAACAAATGTTAGGTACATTTTTTTCTTTAAGTGACACAATTATTGAAGTTTTACTTATTGGAGTAATTGAAAATGGTGGATTTTTTTAAGGAATAATAAAGTTAATATATTTGTTAAATAACACATCAAAGATAAGTTTTCCTTTGTTCAATAGACCGTGTATAAATGTATCGAATTCTTTGAACCATGAATTATGTATAAAAATATCAAGAGAAAATAGTGTGTTTATAAATTATCGTATTCAATATGCATTTATTCAGCAATTCTGTCGAAAAAAATACATAAGTTTATATTTGTATGCAGGCATTGTTTCAAAAATGTAAAAATTAAACAGTAGGAAAATATTGTAATTTGTTTAGTCAAACACTGTTTATTTCACTTCATATAACGGTTTCAAGGATTTCACCTCATCATTAAGAGAGCACAAAAAAAACGGGCTCCCTGATGATGATTTGCAAACATTGAAACCGACAGGATTATACCTTTATAGAAAGTAGAATAAACAGTGTTTAACTTAACAATTTACAATATTTTTAAACCTCCACAGTGTTAATAGTGCCTTAACAATATATAATGTAATAGAAAATTCGATATTAAATCGTTCAATTCTTTAAAAAATGTCATCGGCTATACTGAATACAGGTTTGAAAATATGGTATATATTTACGAATAACAACATTTTAGAGAGTAAAAATCTCTCCAAAACGATCTCTGTACCCTAGTTAGTAAGTGCAATGACAATCCGCGAGTTCCTTACTAAGTTCAATGGCTCTCAACCCGAAAGCTCGATTGATAGAGCAATCATCGCCTTCTGGCCACGCTCATCAATATCTCCGAATCACCAACTCGGATACGGTGAAGAGTTAACTCTATTGGCAACATGCACAATGACAAACAGCGAGATACGTGCCTTTTCCAGTGATTCTCAAACCAAAACCTTGTTAAATTGAACTGAATACAATATTATTTTCTGTACACGCGCTTCAAAATCACTAAATCACCAAATCGGGTATGTTAAAGGGTACCATATGAGTGAATGAAGTAATAAAAAAAATTGCGGATTTTTTTTCAATTCGAAAGTTAACATATAAAATTCAATCTGTGTCAATCTCATTGTGAATAAATTAATGATATGTCCGCTTTGGATATGTCCGATTTAGACAGTTCAGCTTATCTCACCACACTAAATTAACCGCTTTGGATATGTCCGATTTAGACAGTTCAGCTTATCGCACCACACTAAATGTTAGTCCCGTTGTAATATTTGAGTTGCGAGTGCAATGTGCAAGCACATTGATTCTCTTATCTATAGCATGCATCATGTCACATGAGATACGTGTATATACTATACATATTGCAAGCCTAAGCGTTTAATTATGTGCACAACCACGTGATTAATACACTGCACTTCTTTGCAGAAGATTACCTTAGTCAATAGCCAGAGGCAACGCTGATTGAAAATTTCGTATTGGGGTTTTCTTAACCGGCCTCGTTGGGGTTACCCTTTTATGCCATTATAATGTCGAAATACTTTAATTATCTGTTATAATGTCAAAGACACCATTACTGATACTAATTGCCCGATGAACAGTAGACATAAGACATTATAGGCATTTCGTTTATAATTTACGTTCAAGCATCATTTCACAGGTATTTATTTAGTGCCCCTTATGAGCTATATTTTATAAATTCATAAAAAAGCAAAATCTGATAAAATGATAGTCCGCAATAGTGTTTTAGTACCAACTTGGATATATGAGAGTGGACGTGGATAAATACTGAAAGAAGCTAAATAAATGCTATATAAATGCGGTGTGCGCTGAAAACAATACATGAGGGGACAATACCTATATGATAGAATACAAAATGCAGTGATTAGGGATGAATGTGAATTTAAGGTTGATGTGTTGAATATAATGAAAAAAAAACAGTATGATATAATTTGGGCATGTAGAACGAATAAAGGCAAAAATAATAATACAACAAATATACAATGCAAATGTGAGTGGAACGCGTAGTAGAGGAGGACCAAGGGCAGTATGGTTGGATCATGTGAATGATATTTCGAAAAAGGGAATGTAAAAATTAATATAAATCATATTTTGAAAAATGTGTGTGGGTGAAGAGGTGAATGTGTATGTCAAGATAGGAAAGACTGGCGCTCCGTCCTCTCTACCTATTCCGACAAGCAAATGACATAATGGTATGTGGTATGGATGTATTTGGAATTCGTATGGAGTTCCATAATAATAGGCAGTCGTCGCAAATCGACCAACTGCCTATTATTACGGAAATAAGAGAACTACCACTAGTCCATCTCACCTCTCTTCGCTCACTCTGGAAGACTTTGGAGCAATTATACAATATGCCGATCGCCGATAAAGTATGGTCCTGTTAAACGGAATGTGGCATAAACAAAAAGGCATCTTGTAGGCGATCGAATGGTGGAATAACCCGGGGTTTTCCTACCTCAAAAGAAGTGCTGTACTCTGAAAATTATCAAATACTGTGTGGGCTGTGGGGCTTAGCAGAGTCATCTTTCGGCGAGTGCGGGAAGAATTAGAGCATGGACCACATCGTACACAGCTGCCCACCGTATGCATTTTCTGGATGCGTGCAGGCGACACAACCTAACATCGGACGCTGTGATCTGGCTGGAGAAAACACACGGTGTATGGCGGCCAAACGCAAAGGAAGAATAAGCAAAGCGCTCTTGAAAACCGCGCTATACAAGTCATCTATTTTTGTTATCGTTCAATAGACATGCTGTGCTTTTTACCCATGTAGCACGTACATTTTTTCCGTCTAGCTTTTGGAGGTGTTTGAATATGAATAACTTCAGACATATGCATTTTTTTGAAATGTGGGAGCTATTAAATAAAATGTTACATTTCTTTTAACTTTTTTAACATAACACACATTTTATTTGGTCAGTCATTTAGAGACTGAATTGTCTCTCACAAGAAAGTATAGTGTAATAAAAATTTAAATAGTTAAAAATTCTAAAAATAATAATACAAATATGGATCACTCATGCTGCCCTGTGAAGTGACTCAGTTATTCCCATAGAATTTACTAACACGTTTGAGGCCAATCACGCAATATTGCATGTTATAAGACACACACTAGGAACCGCCCACGCCATATAGCGTGGCGAGCTGCAGTAACTTGTATGAGTCAGTATATCCCCGACCACATCGGCAAGTGGATGTATTTCTCGCGGTCATACGTGGACAGTATATAATTACGCAAAGTGGGCTTGATTTTAAATATTGTGATTTTTTGTTAATCGTGAGTCTGTTTTAAGGTAACCCTTGTTTTCTCCCTAATATGGAAAATCTACCGAGTACATCTAAGCGCAAAAATTCGGCTTTACAGTCAAAATCCGCCGCAAAAATACAGAAATTGGCAAATGATGAAATTAAAATTGAAAGAGAAGAACTTGAGGATTTGTTTAGCAGTGATGAAGAGCAAGTTATGAAGCACAGTGATACAGACATGGAGAGTAAACCTGATTTAGAATATAAGTATACTCGATTTTTTCCAATAAAGTCACCTATTCCTCATCTATTCACATCTCCTCAAATACCAACAGATATTTCATCACCTGCATTCCAGCCACCATTAGAAGATCTTCACAATCACAAAAATATTGATTCATCTCTGAAAGAACCAATACAAGATTGGACTACTAACAGCGATGGTATGAAAAGTATTTCTTTCACCAAAGAGCAGAAATTACTTGTACCAACACCAAAAGATCCGTATGAGTTTTTTGCGCTTTTTATTGATGAAGACTATCTGAAAATGATTGTTGAAGAGACCAACAAGTATGCTGTTAAGGTAAAACAGAGCTCAAATGTGACCCCCAAAGCACGAATATCAAATTGGAAAGATTTGACTATGGAAGAGCTCAAAACGTTTTTGGGGCTCATACTACACACCGGCACTATTCAAATGAATAGAATGAATGACTATTGGAAGACTCATTACTTGTTCAACCTTAAATGCTTTTCTAATTACATGTCGCGAAACAGATTTCTACTAATATTACGATGTTTGCATTTTAACTCAAATGAAAGTTGTGATGGTCGTTTAGCAAAAATTCATCCTGTTATTAATCATTTCAACTCAAAAATGAATACTATATACTATCCCGGAAAGCAACTGTCTTTGGATGAATCGATGATGTTATGGCGTGGTCGACTGCTTTTCCGTCAAAATATAAAAAGAAAAAGACACAAGTACGGGATGAGACTTTACGTTCTCGCTGAGCCTGATGGAACTATTCTGAAATGTTCTGTGTACGGTGGTTCTTCAGATAAAATATCCGATGAAACCTACACCGAGAAGATAGTTTTCAAGTTACTTGAAGAGAAACTGGATGTGGGTCACTCTGTTTACATGGATAATCTTTACAACTCGTATGGACTAGCAGTGAAATTACTCGATAGAAATACTTATTGTACTGGCACACTGGAAAAAAATCGAAAGGACAATCCTATAAATGTGACATCTGCAAACCTCAAAAAAGAAGAAAACAAATCATTATTTTTGAACGGGGTTCACGTTGGCAAGTGGAAAGACGTTGGTTACACTTTGTATATTTCAACTGAGTTTGGTGATGAAATGCAGCAAACAACTAACAGACGCGGCAATGTCAGCCTCAAACCAACTGCCATTGTAAATTATAACAAAAACATGTCAGGGGTAGATCTTCAGGATAGAATGCTCACGTATTATCCATGTAATAGAAAGACGATGAGATGGTACAAGCAGTTATTTATTCATACTCTGCAGATGAGTCTTATCAACGCACACTTTTTATATAATAAGTTCTCCGAACAGCTGACTTCAGCAATGAGCTTATATGACTTCCGCTTGCATATACTAGAGAAGTTGTTACCTGAAAATCAAAATAGAATTGTCTCAACATCTATTGCTCTAAAATTACCTCACAGACTGACAAAGATAACTAAAAGTACCGAAGTAGAAAGAGGTGGAAAAAAAGTAAATGCAACTGCCAGAAGAGATTGCAAGAACTGCACTAAAAATAAAAAAAGACAGAATACGATTTACGAATGTACAGGGTGTGTAGGAAGTCCTGCATACTGCTTCGACTGTTTCTTTGATCTTCATACTTAAATTTAGAAGAACATTTTCTTTTCAATAATGAAATATTTTTATTTTTCATGTTACTAGACATATGTAAAATGTATATCTTTTCAAAAATAGTGTTATGTTTATTCTATGTAATTTTGTTGGTTTACTGATTAGCTTACATATTTAAACATCCATTCCTCATTGTCATGTCTCAACAATTTGATTTCGACGAACATACAAAGACGATCTCCGTGGCCTAATTGGTAAGACTTCTGTCTTCTGACTCGGGGATTGCGGGTACGATTTCTATTGGAACCCAGAATTTTAAAAAAACGGATTCCCGTCTAGTTTTTACTTAAGGCCTCTTTAATATATGTTTAGTTTATCGGAATAGATTGTCACATGGTAATAGGCCCGCCAGGTTGTACTGTACGCAATGTATGTGTAATATAATACCTTTCAAAGATTTAGGGAAAAATATTTTTTTTTCGATTTTAAAACTGTACCTCAAAATGTTAAGAGACTGTAGCATATCCATTAATTACCAAATCGATGTAATCGTTTTTTATAGTTGTAATATTCATTATTTTTCAAATAAATAAAGTTTTTTATATGATCTGACTTTTTCTATCCAAAAACCCCCTTACAATACTATAACATACAATGACAAATTAACATTTTTGGAAATGACAGCGGAATGTTGTACGTTGGAGACATTGTAATGTTAGCGGAGAGTGAAGATGATTTACAGTGTGACAAGCAAATTTTATGATAAAAGTAAATAGAAAAAATCTGAGAATAAACTTTGCAAAATCCAAAGTCATGGTGATAGAAAAGTGTGAAATGATAAGTAAATGATAATAATGTGTGGTGAATGGATAAGTTAATGCGGCATGTGTGGTGAATGGATAAGTTCATGCGGCATTTATGGTGAATGGATAAGTTAATGCGGCATGTGTGGTGAATGGATAAGTTAATGCGGCATGTGTGTGAATGAAAGATTAGAGCAAATTAGTAAACTCCGCTATTTACATAGTATTTTCTCAGATAATGGAAGTTACGATGAATTTCAAATGGCGTTTAGTGATAGGAAACAAAGGCAATGGGGCATAAAAACATATAAACTCGAACCGGGCTGTATTAAAATCTGTCAAGATAATAGTCCACAACAGTATTTTAGTACCAACTTTGATGGGTGGTAGTGAAACCTGGACGCGGAAGAAGACTGAAAAGAGACGAATAAATACTGTAGAAATGCGTGCAATTAGAAGAACACATGGGGTGAGTATGACAGAATACGCATTGTAGTGATTAGAAATGAGTGTGAACTTAAGGATGGTATGTTGAGCAAGGTGAACAAGACCACTTTGAGATGGTTTGGGCACGTGGAATGAATGAAGAAACATATATTTGAGAACTTATATTAATATTCCCTAGAACTAGGACAATAAGAACTTCAATTGGGAAGATGTGGGTATGATGCAGAATATCCCTCAAATTTTAGATTCACCGATGATATTATAACAGTAAGAATTAAGTAGAACAAGAGAAGAACTAGAAAGGATTATTCAGGGCCTCAACTAAGTCGGTAATCAAGACAACTTAAAAATGAATCACACCAAAACTAATGTATTGTTCAACCAATATACTTGTATATTATGGAAACAAATTAAAATCGATCGTAGCCTTAGAAGTTCCTACACTATTTATTTTGAACAGCAACTATCAGATAATGGAAATATGATCAGGAAAAAAACAGAAGAATACAAATGGATTGGAGTATTTTCGAAAGACATATATAGTACAGAAATAACAAAGGGCTCAAACATAGTAGGAAGGATACTCAAAACCCAATGGAAATGAGCAGGACACGTTGCGTGAAAGAATAATAACAGATGAACTAAAAATACCACAGATTGCATGTTACGAGTTACAATTAGACCAAAGAAAAGACTCCAAGATAAATGTAAAAAACGTGGCCAAGAAAATCAAGAGACCACAAACGGGAAAATCTTTGAAAGATACCTTTATTCAGCAGCGAGTAGATCAAGGTCGAGATCAATAAAAAAACATGCTCCTATTATTTCCCGAAATTTAACCGATAAAGACTGTAGAATTTTATACAATTAATGGGTGCTGTCTAATTTCTTTGCACCAACTATGGTCTTCAAAAACTTGAATAAATCTCTTGAATTCAAAAACTGTTTTGAAAGTTCCGGGTTTGATTCCCGTTGGGACAAAATTTATTTAAAATAAAAGGGTTCCAGTCTGGTTCTCTCTTGAGACTTCTTTAACATATTTTTGGTTGATGGGAAGAGATTCTCACGTGGCAATAAACCTGTCTCGTTGTACTGTATATAACGAAAGGTAATACACTTGAAACAGAACACATGCAGTGTTATTAAATTAAGAAAGAACATTTTCAACAGCTGTTCCAAACACTGGAACATATTTTAAGAGAACAAATAAATTCCACGATATTATTCTGTGGAATAAATTAAAGCAGAGTTTGGTCCAATATTGATTAACGATAAGTTCCGGACATTCCAGTACATAAATTTCCAATTCCGATAGCAATATTATCTCGCTTTAACGGAATTCCGGACCTTATACTGACCAGGCAGAACTTTCAATACTCACCATTCAAGGAAATTCCACTTTTTATGAGTGAACTTTTTAAAGGATGTTAGGAATAATACACGTATTAGTTCAATTAGATGTAAACCATAAATGAACCTTCGTTGCTTAATATGGTTTATGTATTTACTCTTTTTTTATTGAAAATGAATGAAATGATAAAGACCGCATTAAAATAATTTTCCTAAAATATGAGTACGTTTTATAATTTTGTTAATCAAAAAAATGTTTTTGTTAAAATAAAAGGCGTAATTAAATTAAGTAAAAAAGTATATTGCAAAAGTATTCCCTTCTTATAACCACTTCATCAAACGGGCTCAAAAAGTATATTGCAAAAGTATTCCCTTCTTATAACCACTTCATCAAACGGGCTCAAAAAGTATATTGCAAAAGCATTCCCTTCTTATAACCACTTAATTAAACGGGATCAAAAAGTATATTGCAAAAGTATTCCCTTCTTATAACCACTTCATCAAACGAGCTCAAAAAGTATATTGCAAAAGTATTCCCTTCTTATAACCACTTCATCAAACGGGCTCAAAAAGTATATTGCAAAAGTATTCCCTTCTTATAACCACTTCATCAAACGGGCTCAAAAAGTATATTGCTAAAGTATTCCCTTCTTATAACCACTTCATCAAACGGGCTCAAAAAACATCCTTAAAATGGCAGCATCAAGGTGCTGGTGAAGAAAAAATATCATTAACCGTATTTTTATTTCATTTTCAGTCAAGTTAAATCTGTATTTCTAGCAAAGTTGGTGAAGTACATGATCTAGTTGACAGGATACCTTTCTTCCAGCTCGGGGTTTGCGTGTTCGATTTGCATTGGTACCCAATTTTTTTAAAAGGATTTCAGTCTATTGTTTTCACTTAAAACTTGTTTAACACCATTCTAGTGAAGAGAAAGGTGTTAAACAAGTTTTAAGTGAAATAACACATGGCAATAACCCGCTCGGTTCTAATTTAGACGACCTCCATGGTCTGGTGGTAAGACGCTTCTCTGCCGATCCGGAGGTTGCGGGCTCATTCCCCATTGAAACCCAGATCAAAAAAATGAGATTCAAGTCTGGTTTTCCCTTAGGACCCATTAAAATATATTTCTGGTTGGTTGGAAGAGATTGCCACGGCGACACGGCGTTAAACTCGCCAGGTTAAAAAAGTTAACAAAAAATGATAATAATTTTTACAACGAAAATGTAATACAATTAATAAATAACAATATCAAAATACTATGCGTATCCAGAAAGTAAGTGTACTGAGGCTCTCACGACCGGATGGATTTTATTTTCGACATGTTGGCTACACTTCCGTGTAGCCTGACCCTTCCCCTCCGCAACGAGACCGGTTCGAGGTCAGTACGTTGAGAAGTGTCGACGCGACAACACGTTTCGTGAAAAATGTCAATCCAATATCCCGCCAAGTGCGAAATACGCGGCGTCATCCGTTATCTCGTTTGGAAGGGAAAACCTCCGGTTGAGGTTTATAATGAGGTGAAAACTGCATATGGTGATAACGCTATGAATCGTACGAGTGTGTACAAGTGGTGTCGCGAGTTTAAAAACGGTCACGTCACACCTCTTCACCCTCCGCCAAAAAGTTCAAAACCACAATTTCAGCCAAGAAAATCATGGCATCCGTGTTTTGGGACTGTCAAGGCATAATTTTAATTGAATATATGCCTCAAGGGGAGACCATCAACTCTGCAAGATACTGTGAGACCCTAAAAAATTGCGGAGGGCGATTCAGAACAAGAGGAGAGGCATGCTGACAAAGGGAGTCTGCCTGCTGCACGACAATTCCAGACCACACACGGCCAAGGCCACGAAGGAACTGCTCGCCTCGTTTAAATGGGACGTCCTGAACCATCCCGCGCATTTCCATGACCTAGCATCTTCAGATTACTATCTCTTTACCTCCCTGAAGCTGCACATGGGTAGAAAAAGGTTTTCAACCGACGAGGAGGTAAAGGAGGAGGTGGATAAGTGGACGGAGGGGCTGGCGGGAAACTACTTCGAGGAAGGCATCAAAAAGTTGATACCCTGCTTCACCACCTGCATTGAGAGGAATGGCGACTATGTCGAAAAATAGCTTACATATGTACTACGGTAACCACGTAATTTTTTTGTTTAAATAAAAAAAAATGTAACCTACAAAAATTCAGTACACTTACTTTCTGGATATGCCTCGTATTTTGTTCACTTTTCTTGTTTTTCATCAAACGACTGCTGTATTGAAATCCTTAAGAGATTTAAATTTTTTAGACAAGAATCCCAGAAATGACGTTTTCGTAAATATTATGTGTTCAGAGTGCCTAATTTCCAATAGGTTTTTAAGTTTAATTGTGTATTTCAACCAATAAGCTAAATGTGGATGGCAGCCAACAGACTACTAACTTGGTAGTTTCTTGTCTGCCAAGAGAGAACATCTGTCAAAATTCACGATAGATCACAATATTTATATTCTCTTTTTATAAAACTCTCATGTTGATCAACATCACATTTCGTAGTTGAGAATATAAAGACTGGCATGCGCCGTGGGATATCCAAATCATAATATGACACCAAAAAATATTATTAAAAATGAAAGATCTGTAAAAATATCAACAATCATTAAATCGAAATAAAAACGTTAATCGAGATATCTAGAAAACCCACCAAAATTCGTCTAGTTAAATCTCTAGTATTCTCCATAGTACTGAATGGAGTGGCAACATGGACGATAAGAAGGAAGGAAATAAACATAATAGATGCCTTCAAGATGTTATGTTGGAGGCGGATGCTTCACATCTCATGGACATGAAATTCTCGAGAATCTGGTGATGACGGGGACAGTTGAGGGAAGGCGACCAAGAGGAAGGTATCCTATGAGATTGACGGATCACATTAAGGAGTTAACAGGATCCTCTTAAAGCGCTGCATTCAACATGGCCCGAGACCGGGAGTATAGTATAGGAAAAAGGTTCAAGACTTGTGCACCCGATGAAGAAGAAGAAAAAAGTATATAGAAATTTAAAACAACATCGAATCTAATGTAGCATAAATTAAAAATGTTTCGTAACTATGAATCATACAGAAGAAATAAAAAGCATCCAAAAGAAACAAACAGATGTTACCACTGATAGACATAAAGCATGACAGATGTCTCTCTTCCCAAAAAAAATGTGAGGGATGACCGCATCTCACCAGCGCAATATCACATATTAATCGGGTTGTACACCGGATTTGCATTTTGTTCATCTATTTTTCAATGCATGAATGAACACGGATCAATTTCTACTTTAAATTTCTCTTTTAAATTAACTGTATAAAAATCATTAAGTGATCTTTCTCACATATTTCATCTGTAAGGAAAAAATCATCATGTGTTAAAACTTCTTTTTCTACATCTTTCCAGTATCTAAATAGTTTATTAGACACATAAACATGTAGGTCAATACAATAAATCAAACAAGGTAAATATTTTCATTGCAACCAGTATTTTGTATTTTGTAGAGAAAAAAATCGTTTTTCTCCATAAAGTCTAAAATGCAATTAATGACTTTTCCTTAACAACGACGATATATGATATTTCAATGTGTAGCGCACATTACAGTGTTTGTGTGTGTAAATTATATGTTGAAATTTTGTTTTTATGAATACTTTTTTTTTGTTTTTTAGTCCTCAGGCACCGATATTAATAGTTTAGAAACGTTTTGAAAAATCTCTGAAACTGTGCATAGCACGCGTCAATCACCTAGTTTAGAAATATTTAGGTGTGGTGATACTTTTCACATTGTGTATGTGAAGAAGTATAGACTGTGTACTACGAGTATATAATGACCAGCTGATTTGAAGAGAAGGAAATAAGAACAAACAGAGAACCACAGAAGAAAGGAAGGTTGGAGAGTAACAAACAGAGAACCACAGAAGAAAGGAAGGTTGGAGAGTAACAAACAGAGAACCACAGAAGAAAGGAAGGTTGGAGAGTATAACCGTTATAAAATTACATTGCACAAAGAATACAAATGCACGTTAACTCACACAGTTTATCATTACAAAGTGAAGGTTACAGTCAGGTGGAGGTGGCCACTGCACCTGTTGTTTTAAACAGAATACAATAGAAAAGGTGACACGGTCTGACGAGTCTTCGACACAATAGGGTCCCACGACAATTGGAGGCAACTACAAGCACTCACGCCGTATTCCAGAGTCAGCTTAAAAAGTTAAGCAAGCATACTAAATATAATGTTATAGAACACAGAGAAACAAAACAAAGCCTAAACATTTAAATTGTCATTTTATTATGTAATACTTTCGTTGCGAACAGTACCACCTGACAGGTTTGTTGCCAAGTGGCAATATCTTCCAGCCAACCAGAAAAATGTTTAAAGAAGCTTTAAGTAAAAACCAGACTAAAAAAAGTCTTCCTCCGGATTGGAATACATGTGTGTTAACAATTATGCAATGTACGGCAGCTGTTGTTTTTATTGTTTTTTCTCTCTTTTTTTAAATTTAATCTTTTTGTGTTTAATCCCGTGTAAATACGAGTAATAATAAAAAAACTATATAGAGTAATATTGATTTTATACTCAAATATACTTGAGATGTCTGACGACCTTCATGGGCTAGTTAGTAAAACGCTGACTTTCCAACTATTGATTCGGGTTCGATTTCCAATTATACCAAAAAAAGGTAAAAAGGGGTGGTAGCCATGAAAAGGGAAAATCCTTGAAAAACGTTATTGTTGTATAATTTAATGCTTAGTTTTTCAATGGCCTCAATAAAATGAACCGTGAATGCTTTGTAAACCATTTCGATTAGAAATTTTCTTTTTTCGCAGAAAAAATATTAGCTTTATTTTGTTTTCGAGACGCCTTTCTGTGTTTCCGCAAATCAAAGGTCTTAACTGGCTTAGCGTCTAAAACTTTTCTAGGTCCTTAAGTAACTCGGCCGAGATGAAAGAACATCAAATACCGTGCAGAAGTCCTACAATAATTAAGTTTTTCAAGTTAACAAAGTCCGAACTTCTGACTTGTAAATCTAATTAATCATTCTAACATTGCTCATTCCCTCCACATGGCCAAACTTTCTTATCCCTTTTAATTCACCGACAGTTATCAATATTCGCTAGGAACTGCTTTTACTTTTAATTTCAAAATATTTTCATTAACCATATTAATTTGTTGTCAAATTTATTATTTATTTATTTATTCCCACATTGATAGTGTTCTTCAACATTGTACAACTATATATAATATAAATATAACAAAGAAAACATTTGAAATTTTATACACACATACCACCTGACCATCTCCCTTCCTGTCGGGGTAGGCATATATGACAGAGCGTCCATCATTCCTATCTCGACAAACACGCAAATATCCTAAGCCTCTTCTACGTTTCCATCTTTTAGAATATTATTTACTTGATCCAACAATACTTTTCTTGATCTTCCTCTTGCTATACACGCCTTCCACTCACATTTGCATTAAATATCTGTTTTGTTAGTATTTCTTCGTCAATTCATTCCACATGCCAAAACCATCTCAGCGTGCTCTTCTTTATCTTATTCAACACACCAGCCGAAAGTTTACATTAATCACCTATTAACATCATTCCGTCTTCTGTCATACATTGTCACTCCATGTATTCGTCTCAAAGTGCACATTTCTACAGCATTTATTCGGGTTCTCTATATATTTTACCAGGTCTAAGTTTTATGGTGGACTAAATAAACTTGAATGAATTATTTTCACAGCATGAAATAATACAAAAAACATGAAATAATACAAAAAAAGAATTTAATAAACGTAAATTAAAGGATTCGATTAAATATAAGTATAATTATCGGATAGATCGAAGCACCTTTTGTTTTATTTTCAACAGTAGAATCAACACGTCAAGATTTTGATTAATTTCGTGTATGAATGTTAATTAATTTTAATACATTAAACAATTTAATGAAGAAAAAAACAGAAGAAACAAAGGCAAAAGGGCACTAAAAGACATAAACTTAACATTAAACCAAATAATATCAGAATTTATCTTGCAATATCATAATGATGGTTCACGATACTGTACTAGTTCCAATATTGATGTATGGGAGTGAAACGTGGACGTGAAAAATTAATGAAGCGAGCCGCCGGAATGTGCGCAAGTGGTGTGTCGATATATGATAAAATACTAAATGTTATTAATAAGGATGAATTTGAGTAAAAAATGTAAATGTTAAGTAGGGTAAAAAGAGCACGTTGATATGATTTGGATACTGAACGGATTTAGATACTGAACGGATTGGTGGCTTAAAACTGTTTACACAAATCAGCAATGCAAGCACGAGTGGGAGTTGTGGTAGAGGACGACCGAGAAAAATATTGTTATACCAAAAAGAAGAAACAGTAAGGGATATGTGAAGGGGACGAAATAATGGGAATATATCGCGATAGGAAAATTTGATGGAAGAAGAAGGAACAGTGAGAGA
This sequence comes from Odontocerum albicorne, assembly GCA_949825065.1. Classification (NCBI taxonomy): domain Eukaryota; kingdom Metazoa; phylum Arthropoda; class Insecta; order Trichoptera; family Odontoceridae; genus Odontocerum; species Odontocerum albicorne. Next base: position 24,074,608 of record OX463844.1, on the reverse strand, counting down.
ATATGTGGAGGGGGTGAAAGAATGGGAATATATCGCGATAGGAGCATTTGACGGAAGAAGAAGGAACAGTGAGAGAATATGTGGAGGGTCCGAAAGAATATGAATACATCGCGATAAGAAAATTTGACTCTACCATACTCGTATATCTATGTGCTTATCATCTATCTGCTGACCCCAAACAGAGAAATGGTGTGATAGTATATATGTATGAAATTTATTACTTTGTAATCCTTATTAGATCACGTTGTCATTATACTCGTACACATCTAACTGTTTATTTATGTTCTTTAACTATTTGCGATCTCTCCAACATAAAGCAACAGCAGTGCCGTTTGAAATGCAATAAAAATATGAAAAATACAAGACATTAAAATAGTTAGATTGCAGGCATTATCCATTTTAGACGGTGAATTGGGCACGTAAAATGACTGACATACATCAAAATACAGATTACTCAAGTATAATTTGCTTGCCGTAACATGTAGTATTAAATTTCAAGAAGTACTCGTATCATGACGAAATGCGTAACTTATAACAAATAATCTGAAATAAAAAGCGTTGATAAAAAATGGGATGTTATCTCAGTTGGGTAATTATGAAATAAAAGGAATAGAATTATTGGATTGCTTGAAATATAAATATAGGGTGTTCAGAAAAGTTTTTTCACATGTTTAGGTCGAAATTATTGTTGTGGTTTTCGTTTTAATCAGTATCTCGCCAATCTATCGTGTCATATATTAGAACGCTGATTATTCTCGATCAAAGACTTGATTTGATCATCCATTGACCTTTTAGAGCGGACACCAGCTTCGAGTGTCGTATCACCATTATGTTTTTTTAAAACTACATTGGACATATACCAACCACTGTATATATATATTTTTTTTAATTTGTGTATTTTCTTTGCTTTGCGGTTGTAAAAAATATCAAGCACCGAAAAAAATACTTATTTTGTATTGTATCATCTTCAAAATGACACCAAACAACCATTCAACAATGGCCGAAAAATGCCCTCAGCTATTACTTTTCATAATAATATACATACAGCATGTTCGAAATGGAATCGAGCAACGAAAATTGTGTACTATTTTTTTGTAACTTCTTCTTTGTATATGTTCATAAAAACATATTTTGTAAGTAACACATTCGGCTTTAGGTTAACACTGCTAGACCTTCTAGAAGTTTCTTAATCTTAATATGTAGTCAGAGTATTTCTTATGTCAGTTCAAAGTCAGCGTATCAAAACTCATGCAGTGGCGTCCAATATTTCCGATCCACATGCCATATAGTGAAGGTATTAAAATTTAATAGCAGTTTTAAATTTAATTATTATTCAAGTAAAATATTCGTAAAGGAATTTAATAAAGCGACCCAGTGGCCTGCTGGAACAGCGTTGCATAATTGAATAATATTGGATAACGCCACACGGGCTAGGTGAGGGTGTGTACTGTACGCCGTGTAACGCGAACTCGCATGTTTACCCATCCGAGCTATTTGCATAATATTTCATAGTCAATAATTGAATTTGCATTACTGACGCCAGTGGGACGTCACGACCGAAACTGCATCGACTCTTGTTATACCGCGTCGACATTTTACCCCGTACAGCCACGTTAAGGGTTAGGTAATTTTTTTTAAATAAATCTGGAACGAGGACATAGCAACAGGAAAATAAAAGTAATACATTAAAAAATACTCATTAAGAGGGGTCTAAGTTGTATGAAGCATAAGCGTGTATATTTTGCAGATATGCATATATTACATGTGGTATATGTATCGTATTTTGCGTGTTTATATAATATATGAATGTATGTGTGTGCATGGGTATAATCTACATTTACTTTGTATATAGATAATAAAATTATATTAAAAAAGTATATTTACACTCTTTGTATGTTATTTGGACAAATACTTAAAATTTATTTAAGGCTTTCGCGGTTCTTTGTATCAGTTGTATATTGTATTTTCGAGTGTTGAACCACATGGTTTGACTTAATGCCGACGTTTCGATAGTAAAAAAGCCCCGAATATGAAAATGCAATGTTTTTGAAACGTCGGCATCATAAAACTCAGAAAGACTTACAACTAATTTGTGTTATTCTCTATATGTTTATGTATAATGGGAAGGTGAAGGCTGACCAGCATCTATGATGCCCCTGGTCGAGTTTGTTCTCTAGTACTGGAATGATACCTAATCGAGAGAGGGGTCGCATAAGATGAGCCCAAGCGTTTCAATAACATCTGATTTAAATCGTTTCTTATAAGAATCATACGACTATTAACTTTTTTTTCTTGTTCTGCTTTATTTTACAAACGAGATTCTTATTATTACATGAGAATGTACTGATCCATTAACAACTCGGATAATTCTGAATGTTTTTTTTTTATGTTGATGTAACGTTTTTTTTTTTTTTTGCAATTATTCAAATAAGTTATACTCGTATGTACTTAATAACGAATTTATTTATTGGAGTAGTATTTTTTCAGATGATGGAAGAGTTAAAAAGGATGTCAATGTGGCACTAAAATACATGTACCCGAACTGGAAAGTATCAAAATCCGCTAAGATGTTAGTACACATTAGTATTTTGGTGCCAACTTTGATGTATGGGAGAGAAACGTGGACGTGAAAAAAGAGTGAGAGGAGCCGAATAAATGCTGTAGAGCTGCATGAATTGAGAAGAATATATGGAGGGGCAATGTTTGACAGATACAAATGAAGTTATAAGGGAGGAATGTGAACTTAAGTTTGAGAGGTGCATGGATGTGGAAGAGACTAAGGATGTGTGTGTGTCGATAAAGAAAAGTCTAGCGCTCTGTCCTCTCTGTCTACCCCGACAGGGAAATACCGTCATGATGTATGTACAAAAATTTGAAATGTTCTTTTTGTTATATTTATTTATGATTGTACAATGTTTAAAGCAACGAGACGCCGCACTATGGGGCCAACCCTTGAATATCATCTCATAATTCAATATTGTCGAATGTACTACAGAATTAAAATAAGTAGTGATTTTTATTCCTAACATCCCATAGATTTCAGTAAAAAATCATCGTTTTTGTAGATTCTTCGGTTGTTTTATTATAACTTGTCAAAGATGCATGTTTGGAGAGAGCAAATTTATAGCGACGATTTAAGTGAAACTTTGAACTTATATTTTAAGTATTTTTAGTACAATTTCAGTATTTATTTTATTATATTTTAAATATTTACTATTTTATTTTATTCAGAAATAATAATTTGATTTTTTTCTACTCAATTTATAATTAAAATATAATTTAGAAAATTTGTTAAAATAATTTCGAAATTTCGTTAAACTTTTAACAACTAGCGAATTTTGCCGAAGGTTGGATATTACGATTTTTATATTTACTCAAGTATTTAGTCTTAGAATTAGCAATAAAATTCTGCGCCTTTTTTTAAAAATCATTTTTAAACTAACAAAGGCGCTGCGTAAAACTACGGTGCGAAGAAGTATATATACACTCAAAACTCAATTGCTTTCAAACCAATGAAAATATTGAGATATAATTTTACACACACATTAATAATACAATATTTTATTATGATTTCTAAAAATATATATTTAAAAATATAAAAACAAAATTCATGGAACCAGTTTTTATAATTTTTATTAGACATAATATATTCGTACATGATTTTTCTACAATGTAAGAATGGAAAATTGATGAAAATAGAATAAAATACAATTGATATAATAAAAATAATATTCTCAACGCGATGTGTGAAAGTTTATGTTTTTTAATGTCATAAGAATAATTATACGGCGAATGAACTGACCAATATATGACACACTAGACTAGTACACTAACTACCAAGTGCTACAGTACTACAGTGAGGAGGGTATTGTATATGTATATTTAACATATTTATTAATATGATCCTAATTGCAAAAGTGCTTTAGCTTTGTCATCTAGTTCCATGATCGTCACAATAGCCATGATATTTCAGGTTAAATGAATTATTAGATGCGAACACCCCTTTACCGTAGTATTGTAGCACTTGTACGTAGTGAACTAGTGATAAATATTTAAATTTCAGTCATTTAAATATGATTAAAACCACAAAAATACGTTTTAGTAATGAGTGCCAAATGTTTTGAACTTGTTATTGTGATAGAATGCTTTATAGGGTCAGAATATAGCTATCTATAATAATAATAATAATCTTGTAAACAACTTACCTCAATTTTCTGTATTTTATCGATAATCAAAAAATATAAATATTTTTACAAATTATTGTCTGTATAAAGATAGATTATATACTCGTATAATAATATCAATCTACTATTTTAAATAATAATTAAAGCTTTTTATTGATCTTCACATCAGCCATGATATTTCAGGTTAAATGAATTATTAGACGCGGACACCCCTTTACGGTAGTACTGGAGCACTTGTAGGTAGTGAACTAGTGATAAATATTTGAATTTCAGTCATTTAAATATGATTAAAACCAGAAAAGTACGTTTTAATGAGTGCCAAATGTTTTGAACTTGTTATTGCGGTATAATACTGTATATGGTCAGAATATATTGTAGCTGTCTATAAAGATAATAATCTTGTAAACAACTTACCTCAATTTCCTGTTTTTTATCGATAATTGAAAAAATAACTTTTTATACAAATTATTATCTGTATAAAGATAAATTATATAAAATTATAATAAGTTATAATAATATCATCTACTATTTTAAATAATAATTAAAACCTTTTATTTAATGCGCGTTTTACAGTGTTTCTTATGATTATATTATAATACACAAAATAAAAATATATCTTGCAATATTCAATAATGTGTATTTTGTATTATTTTCGGTATGTTATAAACGACTAATGCTGTTTTATTATTAATTTTTTTGAGAAGAAGATTATGTGAAAAATTTATGTTTATTAAATGTATTTTCAATGTATCATACTAAAACTCATATTTTAATTGTTTTTTATTATGATTTTAGTAAATTATAAAAATATATATTCATCAACTTTTATACCAAATTCATGTTGATACTCTCATTGGTTTCGGAGTTATTGAATTTTGAGATGATTTAGAGTGTTTCGCCCCAATGTGCGCCGTGGCAACGGTTTTATGATTCAAACAAACAAAAACACTCTGCAAGAGAACTTTTAAAGGCATTAAGACTCACCAAATATGTCCGAGACTGCAACATAGTCATTACCCAATCAATGATATCTGGGTACAGGAGAATTCGAGTAATAGTTCTACAACTCTCGCACCGGAATATCGCATTCGTAGTTTTCATATATTCCAATAAATGAAAAATTTATTTTTGAACTTACAGTATAATATTTATGATACACGTGTACAAAAAAATGTATAATCAAGACAAAAAAATATATCTTAAATCTAAGTAGAAACAAAAACGTGATGATAATACTAATGAAGGTGGTAAGCTGTATTCGACGAAGAGGGGAACTTTCAACTGTGGCAATTTCCATTAAATTCACAAAATACGTGCTGTATTGAATATCGCAAAATGGCATCAGGGATGATGACAAGATTTTCTAAGAGCTTTCAACGTTGAAACCCGCGTAATAGATATTCGTGGGAGGAGCATCAGTATCGGGGGCAATTTCTGCACCGCCAGAAACTCGATGCAAATTCGGTTAATAACTCTTCGCCAAGTTTGCATCATTTATGGAGTAATACGAGCGAGAAGGGATACGAAATAATTACCGTACTGCAGCTTCAACTCCATTAATACTTGATAGACGATGATACTGAGGAGGAATATTATAGAAGGATGAAAATTGTAGGATTTCACACATATTGCCGATCTTTTAAATATGTTTTGTATGTATGCTTTGTGAGTATAATTGGACGTATCTATACAAATAAATCATATTTTTTTTGTTTTCTTGATATATTTACATAGACATTTTATTGTAAAATATAATATACAAACGACAATTTCTTCCTACTAATGAGACCAGAGTTATGCGGAATGCTATGTTAAAAGTTACAACGTTATTTTATAAAGAAACATGTAAACTTAAACATGTTTAAAACCTTAAAAAACAAATGAAAAAACATGAAAACAAAATATTTGCGAACATCTCCAAAGATTGGGAACGAAAAAGGAAGGTGGAAAGAGACAAGTAAATAAAAGTTATAGAGAAACACATGTCGTCATTAAAGATATACATTGCATTTATTAAGTCGTTGATTAAACGAAACCCACAGGGGTGATAGTCTTACAGCAACCAGTAACTATTGCATAGGTATTGAAAGTTGTCTGAAAAAATCCATACAAGCCCAAACAAAATGACGTTATACTTAGTCAAATTATTCAAAACATGCAAAATGTGAAAAGATCCTATTGTACGTTCAATATTACTGACAATACATTGATCATGATTGAAAAACTCTCGTGATCGAATGTTTATTGTTAGCTATTCTGGGAATAGAAACACCTGTGCGTACATTGGTTTATTGTGAGAATGTTGTTGCATTTCATCAACACAGTCTTGACAGATATCAAACACAAAGTTCCAATGGCAAGGAGATCAAAGTTTTAAGGTGATAGTCAGATTTGGTCTACTGCAGTCATTTTTTGGAAGATTTATGTATTGGCACTTTCATGTTGCTTTTATATGACTATATAGCTCATACAGAGTTTAAGTCTCCCGGATAGTATTCCACCAAACCGATCGGGCACTTACTATACTTTACCAGATTCTGTTTAATTCCAGCTTCCTAAAACCCCGTTGCATTATCAATTTTTTTAAAAACCTCATTAACATTAATTAAGAGCCTTCTTGAAATATTCATTGCATTCATTGAATACATGTACATGAATAAAGGCAAAGGATGTGTGTATGGCAAAGAATGTATGTGTGGATAGAGAAGTGCAAATATCTGGCCTCTCTACCTGCCCCAAAAGGACATGGCATGTCAGTACGAATAGAACATACATTTTCGATGAACAGAATATCAACTGTGTGATCATTTTCTATTGTACAATAATGCTTAGATTCAATATTAATTTTTGATTGAGGTTTTTGTATTTTTTTTTCAAAAAGTCCTTTGATCCCATTTAAATAACATAAAAACCGAACATCACTATCACGACGAAAATGCATCTGGTAAAATCACTTGTCTTCGTAATATTTATATATGGTGCAAAGACGTAGGTTCTGAGAGCAAGTGAGAGATGTAGAATAAATTAATACGAATTCTATGGAAGACAAGTTCTTCGAAGAAGATTCTTGAAACTCTTGAAAGAGGAATATTTTCAATGAACTGAAAGTAACCGACAGATTGTCAACAATATGGCCACGACAAGTCCTCCGATTCTTTAAACACATTTTTCGTCGCAAAAGAGACGGTTTGAAGAGACTTGTGGTCACTGGAAGTGTGGGAGGATGGCGCACAAGAGGAAAAGCTCCAATGCGTTAGATCGAACAAATTAAAGACGCTACAGGACTATACAGGAGTGCAGGAATGGATGAAAAAAGTCGCTTAAGATTATCATGGGAGTTACGATCCTCCGTCATGAGCTACAGGACGTGTTAATGAAATGATACAAAAAAAATTAAAAATTCATAATCGGTGCATATTCCTATTTGAATTATTAACGAACATAATTATTTGAATTCTCGATAAGAACAAGCTACTCGTATAAAAAGGTTTTCAAAAATAATACATAAAAAGCACCACAGTTGGATTTTTAACTCGGTAAAATTATTTCATTGCAGCTATCAAAAGTGCACAAAAAATTGCACGAATTAAAAACACTATGAGAAAAAACATATCTCTAGGGATGAAGTTCTCGTTTAAACTAAAATAAAACGCTCTGACTGAAACAATCAAACGAAACTAGTTAGCATCAAACAAAACATTTCCCTCTAGTAACATTCAAGTCTTGTTTAATCTGATTACTCGCCTTAATGAAGACTGAGATGAATCTCTCTCTAGAATTAGAATATTCATAGTCTGTGTACGGGCCTTTCAGAATTTACTCCTCTGGGCAGCGTTGCACTAATTAATTGATTGATCCAGTAATGAAAATCCAAGACACATCCTGAATCCAGAGAGAGATAAAGAGGGGAAGTATGGGAACAGACGACTTGAGATGGATTCAGGACCTCCAAACAATAATGTTAAGAATTCATAGAATTATAATAGAAGGCTGGAAAAGTAAGTATAAAAACTTTTACAATAAATACAATTCCTAATATTTATTGCATGTACAATATAAATTGAGAAATACAAAAAATATTTTCAATTTCAGCAGAAATCCATAATACGTTAAAAATTAAATCTATTAAATTTTGTTCATGTCGACGTACAGAACGCAGATAACTAAGAACACTCGAGTTTACACTACAACAAAATATTGTATTATACCTCAATTTGTTACTTTTCCATGTATACAAATGTAATCTATGGTGTCTCAATGAAGGGCTTAAAAGTAAAGGGAATAAAATGATGGTTTCTCAACATATTTAGTAAAAAAGAAATAACATTTCACACTTACGGATGATCTCAAAAAACACTTCCACCCAAAGTCGCGTTAACTGAGATAAACTTGTTTGCGTTTTGCACAATAACAAGATACTTCACTATATTGTTATTATATTTTACCTGAGCGATACTTGATAGATTTCATTTTCGAAAAGAAGGCGTGAAACTTCTAACGCTATCCTGAGTTCATTTATAAATTAAGAATGAGACCACAATAATTTCAAGACTTCTAATCGTAGGAATTAGATGCTCGTACTAGAAGGGACGTTTTAAGTGGACATTTCTACAAGTGTCTTACAAATTCAATTCAAATACAAACTATTTGGTGGTTTTGATGAAGCCCTGAGTGAGTTTTCCTGAGATAGCTATGAGTAACTAAGAAAGTTCCACTGATTTAGTTAAACTGCTGAATTTTTTGAACTATACTGTACATACGTTTCTAAGAAAGTCTTTGATTGTTTGATACTGCAAAAAACAATGTTAAAATTAGATAAAATTAAGATAGATAATACACGTATTGCCAATACACGTCTAAGCACACATTAATAAAATTCGAATTGCATCAAATGCGTGTATTTTTAGAAGTGTGATATTTTTCATGGAATTATTCAATAAACGTAAATTATACAGAATGGAATTTATAACACGTGAAATCGATTAATAATAAGGTATTTTTGTACTCCCAAAAGTCGTTTTATTTCTACAAAACAATTACAATTTTGGTTATTTATTTTAAACAATCATACAACCGCTAACTGGAGATTTTGGATATTGCCCTGTATATTTCCAGCCAAGGTAGTTTATTTAAAAAAAAAGTTTTCATTTTAATCTTATTTTCAAGCTTAGCTCGTCTGTATCAATGCTACTTCGTATTAATTTGATAATTTATGTTTAACAGAAAACAAAATACGCAAAATACGTTTTTACTCATTTTCCAATTCACTAAATATTTTTGGTATTCCCTTGATATCAAGACTCCACGTGTAAAGAAACTTTTTAAAGAGTAACAGAGATCCACTCAGCCTTTTAAAGAGTAGATACACTCAGCCTTTTTGCATATTTGAGCTACTTTATTTTAGTTCACTCAAGATCTGTTTATGATAATGGAAAAATTATATATCATATTTTCTTTCTCAACTTAAATATAACATATTATTTTGCTAACAGAATTGATACCTTTAAGACGTAATATTGAAGATGACTTTTGGGCATTCCATGGACTACCACAAAAACCAATCGATAATTTTTTGAAGCCCTAAGAGTTAAGATGCATTCTCTCTGCTGTGTGTGAGAAGAATCTTACGAAACTTTAAACAACTAGCGCGGGGTAGGATGACAGTCTTGAGTGGTTAATTCTGGCGGGAAGAGTAAATGGCAAAAGGAACAGAGGTCGAATATCCATCGGATGAAGTGACCAGGTGCAGAAAGCAGCCAGGTGTTCAATACAGGTTTTACTGCATGGGGCAAGATATTGCTTGTACTGAAGAAGGATTGTTGATGACTACGGAGATCATGATCCTCTGATTTGTAGAAATGTATAGAAAATTATTTTGTAACATCAAAATATTTCCAGATTAATCCTCGGATTTAAAGTAACACGGTTCTCATTACATTATCAAATTCATTTTATTCGTGGTGTTGAATCCGGATCAACTAGCTATTAAGGTAATTTAATGTTAATTCTTACCCCTGATAGTAAGCAGGAAATCTTTTTTTCACCGTCGTTGAAGAATATATCCATATATTTTGTAATTAAAAGACAAATGGAGTCACCGTCTACTCAAACAATTATTCTCCAAGTTAAAACACGTTATTAAGCGAACAACAAAGATCTAAAAATAGTAATAAGAAAATTCTAAATATAATAGGTTTATTGCAAAGGACTGGTTGGGCTGGGCACCTCCGGTATCTGGAGTATCGGAGGCCCCAAAGTCATTCATCTTCATAAAATGTGTCGGCCACTGCAGAGCGGCCACATCGGTTATCGTTTAATTTTGTATGCAGCAGTGAAAATGCATTTTTTATTCATGGGTTTCGGAATAATACTGTCAGAAGAACTTTTAATGAATTTGTAAATCATTTTAAACTAGGGGAAAAATGCTGTCTCATAAAAAAATCATAATATTCACTAAAATCATTTCACAAAATGCACTGTGAAATATAAACACAAACACAACATTTTAAACCATTAAATTATTCGACGTTTTATTTTTTATCTTTTCAAAAATACTGTAAGGTGTCGAAAGGTAGACATTCCATTTTTAAGCGATATTAATTGTCGCACAGGGACAATCACATTGATATTTTTATTACATTTTGACAGGTTGGGTTTGATGTCAATTTGTCCAGCTTTTGAATGTTACAAATAAATTGTATTTTGCTGAGAGTTTTTAAATTGTTGTATTGTTTATGTTTGAATTTCGCGGGTGTAGTTCCAGAATAATGAGTCTAGAAATATGACTGATATAAGACTTTTATCTTGTAGAATTATGTCAACATAAAAAAACCAACTATTGAATTGCGGAGAAGAAAGAAGATTTTAGGATATGTTTAATATCAAGTATTTCACGTTGTATGTATGAAAGTTCAAGAATGTTTCCAAGGCGGTTATCCGAAATTAAAATAACATTTGACGAATTAAACTGAATAGAATAAATTATGTAGATATGTTTTTCAATTTAATGCATAGTTAAAATAAATCAATGAACATGTATATTTTATAGCACTACTCCGAAATGGAAATGACTACAATAGTGCTCTTAGAATTCATTATGAAAATTGTTCTAGAAGCTAAAAATATTAGAAAAGAGAGTTTTGAAATTATGTCCAGGTACTATTAGATCACGATGCAAATAAAGGTAATGAATAATTAGTTTTTCTAACAAAACATGAATAAAAACTAACATTTTTGCTATAAAATACTAGTTTAAACAAAAAAAAAAGATTTTAAATTGAATTTTGAAATCTTTAGTTTCCTGTGTTTTCAGTAAAATCAATCATCTACTGATGCGGGTCCTTGTTTCAACTTACAATCGAGTGCATGTTGAACAACTGCCAAAAAATATCGCATGGCCTTGGACACCGAAAACCATTTTTAATATATTTTGTTAAATTGACCAAAATGTGTGCCTGTATAGTGAAATCTAGTTTAGTTTTGGTTTCAGATAAACTTCATATCTAATAACACAAAAAACCTCCGATACTATTCTTCAATATTTGAGTTCAATCTAATCTTAACTGTCAATATAGAAACTATAGAAACTTAAGTAATAATACTCATAAAATATTTTCATATTTCTGCCAGTCTCGGTATTGTATATACTATATTTTTATTACGATTTGTCGCCGAAATATTTCTCGTAAACTAAGTACGGTTATTGCAAAAGCATTAGTTTTAAAATATTATAAATTAACATCAACGTTAAACGTAACGTAAAATATTCTAATTTATTTTAAATTCTTTCGATTCTTAAAATAAGTAATATGACACGACGTTATGAAAAAACACGTCAAGGTAATATATTATTAATAATTAATGCATTAACATTGTGAAGGTTTAAAGACATTGTAATTTGTTTTATTAAACACTGTTTATTCTACTTTATGTAACGGTATAACCCTACCGGTTTCAAGGCTTTCATCTCATCATCAGGGGAGCACAAACAAGACTATGGTGTGTCTTGTTTGTGCTCCCCTGATGATGAGGTGAAAACCTTGAAACCGGTAGGGGTTTGCCGTTACATAAAGTGAAATAAACAGTGTTCATTAAAACAAATTACTACGTCACACTGTGTTTCACCTAGAACATGCTAGGTAGACCAAAGTCATGTCTAGATTCCAGGAATTGATAGATAATTAATATATAGAACCCTTTCGAGGCGAGGATTCTAAGATTTTTTGGTGTCTAACATTCCACAGTAATGAGTCATTATAACCCAAAGTACGAAGACGGTGAAAGCGGAACTAGGTAAATGAATCAGTTGCAAATTCGCTGCACTTTCGATAACATCTCACAGAAGCAGTACAATATTTTATAGAAGTTTAAGTAATGGATTTCGTTACTGAGGGTAAGTTTTGTATTTTTTTTTCATTTACATTAATTTTATGTATATTATATTATGTTAAAGTACATTTGGAAAAAAATGGTAAATTTACACTGTTTTTTTCGTTGTTTAACAACTTTAAACGTCCGGAACTTACACGTACCCGGGTGTCCCCGGGCTAGATTTTGGATATGTCTTATCCACAACATTCATAATTATAGTAATATAGGTTTTAAGCTGCACACTCGAGTGAACTATTTAAAAAAAAAGTCAGAAAACATTTAATCTCTCTCTGAAATGGAATTTCTCGAAGAATGGATTAAACATTTCAAAAATGATCGTAACATCCATCTATTCGACTTCACATCGAATAGATTTTGCCTCAATGATGCTACTGATGAATCAATTAGAGGAATACAGTTAAAAATAGCCAACTTTTCCTAAAAAAAATATGGATAGATGGACGGCTGCCGGCAAAACGTTAGAGCGCTTTCTAGACAATAATAAAAGGTGGTTGGATGCTGGAGACATGCAATTTTGCGTGTTTACTCACACTCCACAACCCCATACATCATCAGACGTAGCTACTCTTTCAGGAAGACCCCAGAAAGACTTCGAAGATTCGTCTTTTAAGACGAAGAAACGCCGAGTGGAAGATCTCCTCCAGTCACGAAGTGTCCGCGAATTATTGATGGCTGCGGGAATAGCTGTACGTTCAACAGGCCACCGAAATTTAGCGAAAGCGATAAAAGACATTAGTCAGAGTCCGGAAAATCTAAATGTGATAAATTAAAACAGTTCCGTGGAATGTAAAAGACAGTTGATTAGTGATGAAGCACTAGCTTATTATATAGAATCCAAGTCTACAACCAACATACAAACAAGGAAGTGGGCTTTGAAGGCTGGACATCACGTTTTTCCATCGATTAATAATTTATTGAAATAAAAAAGGCCTATTATCCTCCTGAGGAGCACATTGTTGTCACAGAAACTCGTGCTGAAGTACTGGACAAAACCGCCGAGCGTTTAGTTCGAGCACGAGTGAAGTGATCAACAGTGTGCTCCCCAATTCCTCATTCACACTTGTGAGTAAATGGGGGCGTGACGGAAGTTCTGGACATATGTTAGCACCTATAAACAGAAATTTGAGAACGCCGAAGATACAGACGAGTTTCTTTTTGTGTTTTATTTTGTTCCCATTAGGTTATTTAATGACAACCACATCATTTGGCAAAACCCTAGGCCATCGTCTACGATGCTTTGCCGCCCAATCAAGTTCATTTTTGCCAAGGAAACGAATGAATTTACGACAACTGAGACTAATAAAGTTTTAGAAGAAATAAACCATTTACTTCCAACACTGTAGCCTTGGTGATTCTCAAATCTCTGTTAAGCATAAACTTCTGCTGACAATGATTGATGGGAAAGTGTGTAATGCCTTGACCGATAATCGTTCATCACAAAAGCGTTTTATTTGTGGTGCTACCTCTAAAATGATGAATCCAGGCAGTTTGACAGCAATAAGGAACATTTTGGCTTTGGTTTATCTACGCTTCATGCGTGGATTCGTTGTTTTGAATGTATGATACATATTAGCTATCGTCTGAATGTCAAAAAATGGCAGGCTAGGGGCGATGACGACAGAAATAATGTAAAACAGCGAACCGATGAAATCAGGCAACGATTTAAGCGTGAAATGGGCCTCATTGTAGACAAGCCAAAGCCAGGGTTTGGGTCAACAAATGATGGAAACACTGCCCATAGTTTTTTTAGTAACCCTGAAACATGTGCTTAGATTACAGGATTAGATGTAACACTCATCAAAAACTTTGACGTTCTTTTGAGAACATTGTCTTCTGGTTTTGAAATAAATTTAGTTGAATTTAATAATCTCTGTCTTGAAACCAGAAAACTTTACATTAGTCTCTATTCGTGGTATTTTATGCCTGCTACTGTGCATAAAATACTAGTTCACAGTACAGAGGTGATAAAAACAGCCCTTGTCCCAATCGGACAACTTTCAGAAGAAGCCCAGGAAGCAACAAAGACTGTCGCAGGTTCCGAAAACCCAACACTAGAAAATGCTCACGTATTGCCACAAATCCGGATTTATTGTCGATGTTACTTGTAACATTCGATGCTTTAATCAACAGCTTTAGAGAGGTTCCTAAAAAAAGGCAGATAAATTACCTGCAGAGGTTTTAAAATTAATTGTAGCCCCTACTTTACCGCAAATCGATAGAAGCAATCTTCCACTTAATGAAGTTTGTTTATTGGAAGATTCTTCTGACGTTGATGACTCTGATAATGATGACTAATTCAATTCATTACTTTTTAATGTACCTTACTTAGAAATTTAATAATTAAGTTAGTTATTACTGTTTACTTTGTAATTTTTATTGTATTTCTATTGTCTAAGTATTGTTACAGATTAAGTACTTATGTATGTATTTTATTAATTTAGACATCAATAATTTGCCATGATTATTTATTTTCGTTTTTTTTATTGCTTTAGAGTCAAATAATCATAATAATAATTATAAATAATATTTATAAAAAATATAAATAATAATTATTTTTATTATTTAAATATTTTTAAGATTTTTTCACTAAATATGATTGAAATTATCAAAACATAAAATAATCTACGAAATACTACCCTAAAACAGGGAAAAATAATTTTGTCCAGCTAGCATGTTCTACGTGAAACACTGTGTCAAGGCAAACTTTCAGTAGATGAGCGCGCGAATGTTCGTTGTGCGAGCTGATGAAATTATATACTTATAAATTCGATTATCAAACCTTTTGATCGCCCTGAAAATAGAGATATTTTCTCGAAATAAGACTACACAGTGAGCACATTTTCATAAAAACGTGTTGTAAAGCAGCTCATACAGTACGTCATGGTACTATAAATCCTAATTCATAAGATGGATTTTGATGCGACAGAAATATGATCAGTTTGAATGAATATGTGCCACATAATTATGTAAAGCAAAAAAAATGCGTTTTTACCAATGATAAAATATTCAAACTATGTTATCATAAGTTTTGGTGTAGAAAAACAAAAAAAAACATATCAGTAAGCCATGGTTTTGTTTTCTACGTACTGCGTCAAAAATACCAAAAAAAAATTCAATGTAAAATAGATAAAGGGATAAAACTCTGCTTAGAGTTCAAATATCATTATTACATCAAAAACTGAAACAAAACAAAAGCAAAATGCAGTGTAAAATGAAACAAGTTACATAGCAATAGAAGATTTAATCCGCATTGTCCGAATTGCTCAGGAAAAACGTGGAAAAGCCGGATTAATAGCAGATTTTCATGTTGTCCCCGGAGATACGGGGTCGCTACAATCAACTTAATGTCCCCCGGCCCCACTACATAGGACTATTCCGTTCAAAATAGAGAAATATTCTTACATTGTTAACTTTGTCTCAACAGAAACTGGGGTGGTAATGTTTCCGCTTCGCTATAAAAAGAGAATATTTTATATTCTTGAACAAACGACAAAGAAAATTAAGTATTCAAGAAACTACGTTAAAGAATTGCAGCTTTTAAAACGTAACCTTTTAAATACATTAATTTGTTGGATAAAACACAATATCGTTAAAATTGTTTTTCTTCGTCGACTTTAAGATTTGGCGGAACATTTGTCAAAACATTTACCAAAAAGTCTACTTTTTAACCTATACAGGCGTTTGAGTTAAAATTTGGATGCTTAATAGATCAAATATGATCATTGGCTACAAGGAACCTTCCCAGAAAATATTTTATTTACTGCCATACTCACCTCAACTCTCGAAAGAGTGAATCACAATAACCAAAATTGATGGAAAATCATATTGAAATCAATCTTTAAATAAGTCATGAAAAAAAACTTCAAAAAGTATAATTTATACAAATTATTGTTATTAAAAATAAAATTCTAACAATGCATCGAAAGTAACTTGAAAGCAAATCAATTCATAAAATACATCAACATTTATTAGACAATCCTAAAAGTTAAGAAATAAAACAATCAGAGCACTTGCACTTGTATCAATCGTTTCAATTTAACAACTGGCTAAATGTCATCGTAACGGAAAAGTTAAGAAATAAAACAATCAGAGCACTTGCACTTGTATCAATCGTTTCAATTTAACAACTGGCTAAATGTCATCGTAACGGGAAAATGTAGAGATTTTCCTAGCGCTGGGCCGATAATCGCATCTGCCACCGGAGATAAACGGATCTGGCTGTCAAACTGGAGGCACACGCCACGAAGGGGCATGGGGCATTGTCACTCGTTATTGCAGAGTCGACCGACCGTTACGGAGGCGGGGGCGGAGGCTGCTTACCGCCAGCCGTGGACAAGACAATAATGACCGACATTAACTATACACAGTTATGTATAACACAAAAAAATTACAGTTAAACATTGTAAAAAAATGTCAACATTTTTATGGTTTGCGAGCATTACTTATTTCGTCGTTAAAAAGAAGTAATGTATAATTTAATAAGAAACGTAAAATATTAGATAGTAAGAAAACGAAAAATGTAGTTCAAAATTAAAGTTTTATGGGGATTTAATTATTAGATAGAGTTAAAAATATTAGATATAATAATTAAAATACATTTAAGACTACTTAGATATTTATGAAGCAATTGCCAAAATTCACAAAAATGCATTAAAAATCACCGACTCCTTTATGGTTATTTTAGACCGAGTAAATAAACGAATAAAGTAAATAAACGAATAAACTTACATTGAGTATTATCAGTGGAAATATGACTCAATACTACAATATATACCCGTTGAATATAATTTCCCTTCGATCACCGTCATCAAGTCTTAACACCTCTTTTCCTAAAATCCCACGATTAGATATATGTATTTCACATTTTCTTAATTGATTAAGCATTACAATTTTCTTAAAATTTACCATGGATTCAAAATATCATAAAATTTATAGAAACTTACTCGAAAGACGTACCATAAAAAACGTATACTCAGAAGGATAAATAAATAAAATGAAATTAATATTATTACAAACCTCACTATCAATATTATCAAAAATAACATGACATATAAAGGGAAATTTTAAAAGGAACGTTGAAACTTAAAATATGTGAATATTTACTCCATAATTAAACAGCAAGCGTATGACTCATTTTTAAGCAGATATTCTCATTGTGAAGCTTAAATTGCTTCTTGAATAGGAATACTCGCATCATCCCATGGGTAAAATCTTCAGGTTGTTTTTAAACAAAGATTGAATTTTCATTATTGAAGTTAAGGTTTCACACAATTCAGGAAGCTGTATACCATTAAGGGTAAATATGAAAAAAAAATAACACAAATGAGTAACTATTTATAATTTGAAGATTTTCAATGATAACATTTCATCGTGAGAAACAAAATTATATTCCATTCCCAAATATTAGAATTGAGATCAAGATTCATCCTCTCAGGAAGGAGGCAGTCGAGGGAAGTCGAAGGAGATCTTAAATTGCTCGTAGTAGCAATCAATGAGATGGTGATAAGAAAATTTATACCCTGAATTTTAAGTGACCTTTGAATTGTATTCAGCTTAATTCAGGAGGGTTCCCGCGGTAACGATAATTAAATACAAATTCATTTAAATTTCCACATTTACATATTTCCTAATAATAGGCCTACACAATTTTGAATTTATAGCACATGGCAAACTTATACTAATGTCTGAGATAATGTTACTTATACTAATGTCTGAGGGGATGCACCTTAACCCAAAAACACATATTACAGGTTTCCCAAAAATTGATTGTGAAAATAATCAATAAACTTCCTGCCCGGTATCCCACGGCGGAGCTTTTTAGAGAGTATCAGGTCCTGAACATAGCCAATTTACATCTTAAATCCATTCTCTGGCACTACCATAGAGGAGGGGAAGATGCAAACTCAGCAGACACACATGACACGCATGGCAACTAATGAAATGTTCACCATCCCTAGAGTTAAAACCTCTTTTGCCCAAAGGCAATATGCTTATTTGGCTCCCATTACATACAATGGCGTGCCGACTTCAATAAAAGTAAAGGTAGGAAAACCATTTAGACAGTCGATCGGAGCGTGGTTGTTATTGCGACAGGATTTTGAGTACTTGGGCTTTCGGGATGAATGACGAGTAGAAAGGATTTATGTGAGCTCGTGAGTGTGGGTCTCTTCTTGTTGTTTTAATTTTGGATGTTTTTGTATTTGTGTTTCTGTGTGTTTTTCTTTTTTTCTTCTTTTTTTTTTGTTTTGAATTGGTTTTGATTTTTATTCTTATGATTGTGTGCGGTATATTGTGGGATGAATATTTTTGGTCTTTCTAGAGTGATAATGTGTGAGGAGTTGAGTTTCGCAAGATGTTTCCAGTTGTAGTTGAGTGTCACTGTTTGTCAGGTTGATGAGAGCGTGCAACGGGTTTTTTTTGTGTTATCAAAAATCGGAAAGAAGTATCGATTTATTTTTTCATGCTAAATATCCTCAGTGAGATACAGGCAAAAGCCTAGTTTACTGGGGATATGACAAATGAAAGGCAACAAACCCAGATCCATTAAAATTATATGTCCAAATCAAATTACCTGTTGTTTTTTCTCAAATTGTGTATATTTCTTGTCATGTGTAATAATAATAATAATAATAAAATAAAAATGTAATTGTCATACCTGCGGATAATGGTTTGGAATATTAACATGTTATTACATTTGGATAACGCTAGAGAATATCGTAAAATAGATTGTGTCTTAAAGATTCATAACGAATGAGTAAGGTTTTAGACAGGATTATGCCGGAAGCAAGGTTTATAAATTTTTCGAATTTAATGACCTACTTAATCTGAAATTTTGATTTCTTCACATACAATTGTTAAAAAATCGTTTAAAATAATAATATGAAAAAAAAATAAAAATAATAAGCGTTTTTATCATTTACTTGGCATTCTATGTGGCTTAGTGGATATGCTGCCTATCTTTCATATCGGGAATACCGAGTTCGATTTCCGTTGAAACCATGTTATTTAAAATATGATTATAGTCTGGTTTTCACTAAAGGTCTTTTTTACATACTTCTGGTTGATTGGAAGAGATTGCCACATAGCAATAAGCCCACCAGGTCGTACTGTTAACAAGATAGTGTAATATAATAATACATCCCGCACAAACGAGAAGAATTATTATATAAAAGAATGTTGAACACTAATCTCAATAGTAATTTCTTCAAATTTTTTATATTTCTACTCCTTTAATACTTTAGGATATATTTTTTTTTGGATTACCTCAAAATACTTTCGACATTGATATACTCGTATACGGGTTTATGAAAATGTCCAAGAGTATGTTAATCTTATTTATTTTTAAATACGATCAATAAGAAATGAACCAATGAGTGAATATAGTTAATATATCTTAATCTTGTCTTTGGTGGTATTTTATTTTAATACTGACTTATAATTAAAAGTATATTAAAATACATTTTGCAATTCTATATTTTATGAGCAAAAAACTTCCGTAGCATCCTGATACATACAATAAGTCACGAATCAGCTCCTTAAGCGTGTCTGTGTATCGATTGAACCAGTTAGCAAGAAGTTGGCCAGAAAGTTGTCCGATCGCCCGACCAAATGCGTCCGGCGATAAGAAGCAGAACTTTCCGATACAAAGACTTCGCCAGCAAACAAACAAATGTTTCCCGATTTTATTTGACAGGATTTACGAGACTTGTGCTATCCGAAAGGGTGACGCGGGGACGTGCAATCTCGGGAATACCAGATACCGATCTATCTTCCCTAGAGTTCCTAAACTACAGTATTTTTTCCGAATTTTTCATCGTGTTCAAAAAATTTAGACTGTAATCAATAATTTAACCTAACAATACATTCAACACCATTTTTTTTTAAAGTATTATATATCAAGTGGTATCATGATATGAGAACCGCTCCTGTTCAATATTGTCATGGAATGCCTCACTAGGAATATCCTGAGAGGAACTCACAAGAACTTGTTTGCAGACGATATTGTTCTGTGTGATGAAAATGTTGGGATAATCTAAGAGCAACTGAAAAAATGGCGACAAATGTTGGAGGAAAATGAATTAAAAATAAGCAGAGCCAAGTCTGAACACACGCTAGGTATGTAACACCTGAAATGGACATTAGAATTTATTCAAATATCTTGGGTCAATAATTACAACAGATGGGAAGGTGCTTCAGGACCTAAAAAACAATAAAAATTGGCTAGAACAAATAGAGACAAACGACAGGGGCTATGTGCGACAGATGGCTACCAGGGAAGCTTAAGAGCAAGATCAACATGAGTGTAATCAGGTACGCTTTGCTACATGGAGCCGAGTGTTGGCCTCTAAAGAAAACAGAGGAACAACTGCTTCGTGTCGCGGAAATGCGTATACTACGGTGGTCACTGGGCGTCACTAGATTGGATAAGATCCAAAATGAACAAATTCGCGGAATGATTAAAGTGGCGCCAGCAGTAGATAAAGCCCGGAAAGCACTACTACGCTGGTATGGGAATGTGCAACGGCGGGTTGAAGGGTCTACGCTAAGGACAGCCACGAATTGGAAAATCCCAAGTAGACGCAGAGGGTGACCCAAGAATAGTCTATATAAGAAAGTGGAGGAGGACATGACGAGATTCGGAATATCTCCGAGGAATTGGCAAGATCGAAAGAAATGAAGGAAAAATAAGCTGAGATGAGAAAAAATCGGGATATTAAAACAGAAATCCATGAATAAACATACAATTTGTGCGTATACTCAACGTACTTTATAAAGATGTAATAAGTCTTAAGTAGGATAATAAGTCTAATGAGACGTATGTTAAATAACATAGTGTTCCGTTCCGTTCCGACGATATATTAAGCAAACTTGTTGACGAAAGATTTCGATACAAATTGTCAATGTGTATCGAAATTTTATTTTATTTTAAAAACTTTATTGCACAGTGTACAGTATGGCAAAATTATTACCAAGTGGCAATCTCTTCCGACCAAATAATACAATCGTTTTATCAAGTTATGAATGAATGATGATGGGTTTATTATGTATAATATTGACGTAGAGAAAAAAGTACGTGATATAAAAATAACAAAACTAAACAAAAAGTAACACAAATTAAATAAGATTGTCGATGACCACGAGAGGGAAAGGGATGTAATTATCAACAGTTTGCTTGATGATACTCGTAAGTTACAAAATTGAGATAGATACTAAAAATGTATTTCTTGAATTTTAGAAAAGACGATTGTTTCACTTTGTAGTGTCATGTTAATAATTTTTTAATAAAATAAATAAAACACTATTTTTTTATTTTATATACACCACTATTTTAATTGAGTTCCTTACCGGTTTCAAATACCTCCGTTTTCCTCGTCAGGTGAAGATGAACTTTGATTTTGAAACCAGTGGTAAATTCAAATAAAACAGTGGTGAATACAAAATAAAAACACAAATATTTCATTTATTTTATTAAAAATTTATTCATCAAAAATATGTTTTAAATTTAATTGATAGCAATATTGGAATTCATAACTAATTTCGAAAAAGGATAATATTGCGATAATCTCATTTAAATTAAGAGTAGATTCTATATTAAGACAAAGTGATTTTTTTGAGAATCGTTTTCGACGGGCTATTTTAATTTGGGCATACATGAGTGCATATTAATTTAATAATTCAAAATAATAACAAATAGTAATTCACCATCCCGTATGACAATTAATAAAACTTTATGCCCTGTCTCAGCAGTTCGTCATTCTGAAAGAAATCTTCAAATTGAGTGTGAGTCGAATGATAAATATTGGGATGGAATAGTATGTATAAGTGATTCGTTTTTCGTTTTAACTGTATATAAGTGTTGTTGGTCATGAGTTGTGTTATGTATTTATGTAGGTATAAAAAATATGTAGCTGACAAAAAGAGCCTATGGGCATTAAAATTATTTAAAAAAATACAGATATCGAATAAAGAAACCTTGCAAACAAATGTTACAAGAAATTTGGATATTTCAAATAACGTGGCATTGAAAAAGAAATGTTCAAATGTCACATATAACTTGTGCGAACTTTACATAAAACTGTTTTGACGAAAATTCAATTTGAATGCACAAATGGCAAAAATCTGGTAACACCTGAATATTTCTCACAAGTTGCACGAATTTCGTTTCACAAACGAATGCCACAATTTTCAACATTTCAACAAATTCAGCAATAAATTGTACGAAACATCGGAAGCGCAAACTTACAAAATAGTTGTATCGTGATTGGTGAGATTCAATTATTTTCAATTCTGTCAGCGACTAACGACAGGGCTGGAGGTATAACTGATTTAAAAAAAATAAAACCTAATATAAAATACTTCTAGAAGTACGGATGATTATATTTAGATAGAGCTTGGAATAAAGGATAGACTATCCGTTTGAGGCGTATTCTTAAGTTTTTTTGGCAACGTGACTTGGAGAGAGGAAAACCTGGAGGGACTTATTGCACTTGGCAGCGCCAATGAAAGAATAATCAGGCTGAAATTTCACGGGTGTCACAGCACTCCGTTCAGCCAAATCTTAACCGGCTGGGTAAGAATTGTTAACAAAGTATACAAAAAAAATATTTTCAACAAACAACGTAAGCTATCTGGTACACCCAAAGCATTCTTAAGCTTAAATGTCATAATTGAAAATAAAAAATCGAATGTAATTTTCTACAATTTTTTTAAGACGATTTTCAACTCATATGCCATTTTCAAATTTCTTATTTATGTATACAGATAATTATATTGGGGTTGTTACATATATGAGTATGCATCCCGTTTTCTCCACTTGGTGGTATAGCATCGCTTTTTCGACATATTTCCAACGTCACGTACACAAATATAAATTTTAGCGGTAATTTAAAAAAAGTTGCTGTGGTCAATGATCCCAAGCATTTTTTTGGTGAAATATTTAACATGTCTAAAAATAAAGAACATTTTCGTCAACGCAAAAACGTTGCAATGATTCAAGGTGCAAAAAGTAGCTCCAGAGATTCAGAGGAAATGTTGATGTTAAAGACGTATCTCGCACCGAACACCCTGTCACCACAAACGATATAAAATCAAGGGCATGATTAATAGCGACAATAATTTGAAAACACATGAGCACTTAACATTGCTGTCACTACTATTTGTTTCGCGATATTTACGTAAGAGTTGAATGGTCACCATGCTCGATACTTAACATAGATGCCGCATAAATGAAACGAAAAAAAATATGGACCAATTTTCTGCTTTTGACTCACTACTTAAACGCAATGAAATTGAGATTTTTCTCAAACATGTCAATAATCCTGGCGATGTCAAGTGGATTATTTCCAACAACTTTAGTTGAGAACAATTTTAGTCACAGCGGGCTGAACCAGCACAGATGATCGGAAAAAGTAAAGTGCACTCAAAGAAGATCATGCCGTGTATCTGGTGGAATTGGAAGAATATCGTGTACATGAGCTGTTGCTATGAAACTAAACTTTTGATTGCTGTAAGTACTGCTCACAATTGACCGAATTGAAGTAATATATCGACAAGAATGTTACTAGATAAAAAGACTCCACGGTACAATTTCACTTTCCAACCGAATTGGCGTTGGAATGGCAAGGGGATCTCCTCCGACTACGAGACCCAGAAATGGCGACTACATGGATAGTAAACGAAAACGCAAAAAAAGATCGGTGATCTAGGAAAGTCAATCAACAATCTTTGTTTGAGTGTATCGCTAGTCTTAATATTTTTGGCGAAACAAGAGGGCGCGACAAGAAAATTAAGGATATTACACAAAATCGACAATACGGTGAACCTTGCGTCTTTTTCTCGCATTTAACCAATTAAATTATTTTTTATATGATCGCACTTTCTCAAATCAAAAATGAATGGAAAACAATAAAAATTTTAACAGTCTAGTTCGTTCCCGGCATCTAGTGTTTGTTGCACGCTATCGAAAGAGAAATAAATCGCAGGCCGAATAGTCGACAGAGATCATATAAATCCTGGCTACTACTTCAGCGACAGTTTGATGGGCCTACCGTCTCAGGCATAAATACCACGTCACTAGCGTCACGGTGAGCATTTGTCAAAAGGTGACATAATTGAATTTGTTCAATCATTTAAAGAGTTTCCTACCTTTACAATTCCAACTCATAACCAAATAAAATGATTTGGTTACATTTTGAAAATAGTTTGGTGAAATTTATTTCGCTGAAGTGGATTATTTCTTATTATTATTTTTCTTTGTGCGATATTTCGACAGTGCCGTTACTAGCTGTCCGTGTGCCCTGTGCATGGATTTTTTGGGTCCCTTATTTTTTTTTTGTGAATAAAAATAAAACAAATATGATTTAACAACTGTCTACATTAATATTTTGTAAACACGAGAATATTTAAATTCACATATTATGTTTATCAATTATATCATACTTTTAGTTGCACTTTTCTGGGTTAATTTCAGAAAATTAACTGAATATGTTGAACGATATTATATTCAAAAGAAATTATGGAATGATTTGATCATTTTCTTACACGATAATTTTCAATTTACTAAAACTTCTCCCACATCAGCAATATAAATGATAAATATTCGGAAAATAGCACTGGGTTATGAATTAATCCAAAATCATTTGTAGCCTGTAGAATAAATATCAAGCGGAGTTGCAGTTTTCATGTGTTGTACTTGTGTCGTGTAAATCGTAAAAAATCAAACATAAAACTTTGAAAATATTATTATTTTATCGGATTTAATTTTATTACTTCCAGTTTGGGGCCTCGTCATCCTGGGCCTTGTGTATGTGTACGTGTTGCACCTATTTAGTTACGGGACTATATTCCGGTATACACTCAAACGTTTGAAAATTGCCTAGCTGTAAAGGTTGTCCCCAAAAATCCTACGAGTACTAATGTAATACTGATAATTCTACTGATAATTGAAAAAAAAACAATTTTAGACAATTTAAAGATTCAACTGTTTAAACTATAAAAAATAACAATCGTCTACAAATGGAAAAGTTCTTCGAAGAAAAAAGAAACGCTGGTTCGTTGGAAGCGGCTAATATACCGCATTTAGTAAATCAAACATATCATGTAAAGACAACCGGAAAACGTTGGAAGCGGCTAATATACCGCATTTAGTAAATCAAACATATCATGTAAAGACAACCGGAAAACGTTGGAAGCGGCTAATATACCGCATTTAGTAAATCAAACATATAATGTAAAGACAACCGGAAAACGCATGATATATTATATAATCTGATCATCCAGATCACACGTACAGCCGGGATCCTCCACAATACCCATTTTGTAAAGGTGACTAGTCATCATACAGTGGCCTTTATAATTTTATTGAGTTATTTATTTTCAGTAAAATGTAATTTAAATAATGTCAAGTAATTTAAATACTAGTGTATTTCAAATGGCTTTAAATTCAAACACTAGTTAAACGGAAAGGCTTTGTACAAAAATAATAAAAGATAGTACTTAATTTTGCAATTATATTACTTTCTAAACCCATGACCTTTCAAATAATACGAAAGAAACCTTCGTGAAGGTCCCGATATTGCACACAGAATTGCCAAGTTACCTACGCACTGGTCTGTATATTGAATTCACAATGGTACAGAATAGAAACCTTCGTGAAGGTCCCGATATTGTACACAGAATTGCCAAGTTACCTACACACTGGTCTGTATATTGAATTCACAATGGTACAGAATAGAAACCTTCGTGAAGGTCCCGATATTGTACACAGAATTGCCAAGTTACCTACGCACTGGTCTGTATATTGAATTCACAATGGTACAGAATAGAAACCTTCGTGAAGGTCTCGATATTGTACACAGAATTGCCAAGTTACCTACACACTGGACTGTATATTGAATTCACAATAGTACAGAATAGAAACCTTCGTGAAGGTCCCGATATTGTACACATAATTGCCAAGTTACCTACACACTGGACTGTATATTGAATTCACAATGGTACAGAATAGAAACCTTCGTGAAGGTCCCGATATTGTACACAGAATTGCCAAGTTACCTACACACTGTATATTGAATTCACAATAGTACAGAATAGAAACCTTCGTGAAGGTCCCGATATTGTACACATAATTGCCAAGTTACCTACACACTGGACTGTATATTGAATTCCCAATGGTACAGAATAGAAACCTTCGTGAAGGTCCCGATATTGTACACATAATTGCCAAGTTACC
This sequence comes from Odontocerum albicorne, assembly GCA_949825065.1. Classification (NCBI taxonomy): domain Eukaryota; kingdom Metazoa; phylum Arthropoda; class Insecta; order Trichoptera; family Odontoceridae; genus Odontocerum; species Odontocerum albicorne. Next base: position 24,047,803 of record OX463844.1, on the reverse strand, counting down.
TACACACTGGACTGTATATTGAATTCACAATAGTACAGAATAGAAACCTTCGTGAAGGTCCCGATATTGTACACAGAATTGCCAAGTTACCTACACACTGGACTGTATATTGAATTCACAATAGTACAGAATAGAAACCTTCGTGAAGGTCCCGATATTGTACACATAATTGCCAAGTTACCTACACACTGGACTGTATATTGAATTCACAATAGTACAGAATAGAAACCTTCGTGAAGGTCCCGATATTGTACACAGAATTGCCAAGTTACCTACACACTGGACTGTATATTGAATTCACAATAGTACAGAATAGAAACCTTCGTGAAGGTCCCGATATTGTACACATAATTGCCAAGTTACCTACACACTGGACTGTATATTGAATTCACAATGGTACAGAATAGAAAAAGAAACATAAAAGCTGGATTTTCATTAAATTGCGATTAAGGGCGATTTAAAGGGAGACAGATTTAAGAACGAGGCAAATGTTTGAAGAGAGATGGAGAAATTGGATCGTGAGTACACAATATCGCACACAACCTGCGGGAACATAATACACTGGGGATATTCAAATCCTGAGGAGATCCCCAAAGATCAAAGCGGTCCCTTCCCAGGATCATCTGCGGCCCATTATTATTCTTTCTGCAGCATCCGACTTGGAAAACACGGACTGCCCATTTTCCTACACAAAGAAAATATTGAACATCACCGATGGGCGATTCTCAAACTTTTTTGAAAACTAGTTTTTATTACAATTCTCACGAGAATATTAAATGACATATTTTTACGTATAATTGATAAAATAAGAGAATATGATATTTTCTAGAAAATTATTAGGTTTATCGAATAAAATATATTATGCACGTAGTAAGAAAGTGTTTTCAATGTTTTTTTATAAACCAAAAATATAAATCTTTCCTATGTTCAAATTTTTATTTGCTGACTTTATTTTAAAAAATCCTACAGACTTTTGATTCGCAATATGAACATTGTAATGAAGGGATTGTGGAGGATTATGTATTTTTTAAGAAGAAAAAATACAAACTCATGGCATCCTTATACCTTGGCAACAAATTGATAAATAATAATACTCTCATCCAAGATATGCTCGGGCTAGATTGGGGACCTTGAAGTTTAGTAAATGAATCTTACGATGAAATATTTATTATTAAAAAATACATGGTTTGCCTCGACACTTGAGAAACACATACTTTTTTCTATTAGAAAAAGAAAGATATGAATTCTTATTTATTTTAGATCCGGCACTTTATGTACTGTCTGAGGTTTGAGGGGTTGCTTTCTCCCATACTCTACACCTCCCATTTCCTCCCGAATCACCAAATGTTCTATTTTTTCTAATAATATAAAATAAATTTGTGGAAGTTACATCAGCATAAATATTCTCAGTATTATCTGAACGGAATAAAAATTGCGTCCACTAATTTAGAAAATATTCCCAAAATCCTTTGTCACGATCGTGAAATACTTAGGTTCATGTTAATTGTTGTGGGTTTATTTGTCCAGCTCCAATATGTGTATATTTCCACAACTTTATTGTAAAAATAAATAAATAAATACTCATTCTCTTAATATTCCACATACAATTTAAATGAAAAATTACTATTACAAGATTTTTTAAATGTGGTTCTATTTACATAGTGGAACACAATAATTATGCTTAGGATAAAATTCACTATGGAAATCTACTAATACATTTCTTAAGTTAAAAACTTTTTGGATTTCTTACTTTTCACATTTTCCTGTCTTTTGAAACTGCGAGTTTTTTTCTATAAAATGTAAAGTAAATTCTGATTATTCAATATAAAGTAAATAATGTTGGTGATCTCACAACATTTTATATGTTTTAATACAATTTCTACGTACTTTTATAAAGCATCGTTACATAATTATTATTATACAATGCTCCGGGTATTTTTTTTGCTTAATACGTTCAAAATAATAACACCAAAATTATCGTTCGTGTAATATTCAGGTCTTATTGATTTTGTAAGTTTTTGCATTATTACAATCGATGTTTTCTTTTGTATTGTTCATTGAACGGTGGCGATTGTATATTTTTATTTAAGATTTGCATACTATGTATAAGTAAAACACCATTATGTATTATATTATAATCTAATCGTTATAGATTTGTTTCATTGATATTCGTATTCTCATTAACTTAGCATTGCTTTGTGTCCGTGAAAAATTGCCTGTCTTTTTAGCACATTTTGATACGCTTTTTCTTAAATATACACAATTTCTGATGTCAGTAGAAAATATGTTTTGGCCTCTGTACCATAGCAACATCTATACATCTCAATTAAAGAGTTTTGCATTAATAAACTCTTTAGTTACATATACAAATGAACATTCTCACTAATACGGTGCATTTGATGAATTTGTTTTTAATACAGAATGCTTTTTAAGCAAAAAGTAATCGAAATAGATATGTATAATTTATAATATAGTTGATTTATTTTCTAAGTGATATTTACTATTATTTACTTTAACAATCATTAGTAAACTTTCTGCTCACAGTGGAGCTTGTCAGGTAGTATCGGGTCCTAAATGTAGCCAACTTACATTTCAAGTCCATTCTCTGACACTATCATCAAGAAAAAAAGAATATGCAAACTCAGCAGAGGCACATGACACTCACGGTAACTGATCAAATGTTCACCATCCCTAGAGTTAGAACATATTCTGCTCAAAGGCAATATGCTCATTTGGCTCCCACGACATCAACAGGGTACCGAATTCAATAAGGGCAAAAAATGGCAGTCGATCGGAGCGTGGTTTTTGTTGCGATAGGGAGTTTGAAGCTTGCAGGATAAATTATTTGTAGCAAAGGTTTGTGTGAACTCATGAGTGTGTTATGTTTTTGATGTGCGACACATTATGGGATGAACTTTTTGATCTGTCTGGAGTGGCAAAGTGTGAGGAGTTTAATTCGCGTGATATATATATATATATATATATATATATATATATATATATATATATATATATATATATATATATATATATATATATATATATATATATATATATATATATATATATATATATATATATATATATATATATATATATACATACTCGTATGTAATTTAGTTTATCGAGTTGATGCGACAGAGTATTGTATAATCAAAACTCGGAAATAAATATCAATATATTTCTTCATGTTATATGTCCTCAGTACGATACGGCAAAAGCCTGCCGTATCGTACTGAGGACATATAACATGAACCTGTATCTTACTGACGAAACGAAAAATAAAAGGCAACAAACCCAGATTCATTAAAACTGTGTGCCCACATTAAATTACCTGCTGTTTTTCACAAATTATATATTTATAAAATATCTCATCATACTCGTATGTAAAAAAATATTGTAAATTCATATTTATTTCCCGTAGACCGCCATAAGAAGAAACATTTCCATACTCCATGAGTTAAATGTGACAATACGACCGTCCTCAGTATGCTTTTAACATATTCTGCGGAATTTAGGACATGTTTCCAAATTTAAGTCGGATAACCTGAAGAAATTGACGGTTATAGGAAATGTATCAGGAAGAAGAGGCAGAGTACTAGTGAGATGTAATCATTTGATTGGAGGAAGCCTGTACACCGCGATGCAAATAGCAAGTAGCCTCTACCACCGACATTCTATAGACCAGTAATGCCGAACGACGAAGATTAATTTTAAAATATATCTTAAGTAAAAATATATAGTATGATATTGACTTTTAAAATATATCTTAAGTAAAAATATATACAGTAGTATGATACATTTTCGTGTTAAACCGTCACCATCGCCATCGGAACACTATGATGTTGGAAATGTTTCAATTATGTCAATGAAACTAAATGTTCTCACACTTATGAGTTTTGTATGATACAGATATCAATCTTAAAAAGCAACAAGATGTAACTTTTACGCTAATCAATGGCAAGGAATATGTTCGGGAAAATTTATTTTTTATAGAATAATAGTGCCACTTACTCGCATACTCGTAGTACTGCAGCCCTGCCGCGGTCTCATCATTGTATTCCGTGTGCGCAAAACTTATTGGTAAAGATCAACTTTGTGCCGTGGATATAAGTTTAAAAGTAGCAGGCAAAGAAAATACACACTGTATTAAGTAAGATGTAATGTACTGTTTCTTCCTGCTTCCTTTAACATTGAATTTAAATATTATCATCATATTAAAATGTAATTTAAAGATAATATTTCTAAACTACATGAAGTGTAAAATACTAAGCAAAAACTGGCATCTCGATAGATTTCACTTCCAAGCTGGTTTTCAGTCTGGCTGCGCTGACTGTAACGCATGAAATAAAAACATTTCTAGCTCTTACTTAGTGTTCTGATTTTTTTTTATTATAAGTTTCTCTTATTAAATCACATGTAAATTATCTCCAATTTCTTTTAATTCAATTCTCTTCGTACATCAAAAATATAGGGATGCCCTAAAACACCTCCATCCACGTCCTCCCATGCCAGGTCAATACTCCAATTATCATTATCATAACGCCGGCGGATGATCTAAGATGAACGACTAATTCTTCATTTTTCAAAATAGAGACGGTGAAATTTTAGTTTACGTTTAAGTCCATAAATACGTTTTAATGAAATTTACATATTTATGGACTAAAATCCGTATAATTAAATCTATAGCGTTATCTATAGTAATATATGGAGAAAGCACATAGACGATAAACGATAAGAAAGATGGAAATAAATATCGCGAGCAAATACGTATCCTACGGACCTCAAGGTGCATCAAGGTCTATATTATTCAAGAATTAGAAATTTCCGAAAGACTTTCGACAACATATAGAATCCTAACATTTCTCGAACATGTTACCAGAATGAATGACGAACATCTGGAGATCACGGGGACAGTTGAGGGGAAACGATCAAGGGGAATGTGTCTATAAAATGAACGGGCATAATAAAGTAGTTGATAAGATCCTCTTCAAACGCGACATTCAACATGGCCCAGAACCGATAATGAAAGAGGAGGCAGGTGGTGCATCAAGTTCCAGACATGGTAGAGGACCATGACACTCAATATTAAACACGCGATGAATAGGAAGATATATTTAACAAATTTCTGGTTTAAAAACAAATTACTTTTACAATACTTCTCTGTTTGAGCGAGTCATGAAAGAAGCAAAAACGTAGCCTTAGATCGAGAGAGTTTGCAGGCACAAAGAATAAAACAATACATGCTCCACGACAAAACGGAATTAGTAGACGGGGAGCAAACTTTCTTTATAACGTCAAGTCTCGTGCAGAGGCCGGGGTGGGACATTAGTCGATAGCAAACCAGTGCTGACTTAACTAACAGGGAACATCCGCAGGGCCTGAAATGGTGCTGTTCATAAAAAAACGGCAGAAGAAAAAATGGAATACAAGTCAGAAAAGCAAAAAAATGGAAAAAAAGGTAAAATAAATATTTAGAGCGGACCAACGTTGATCAATTAATATCATTAAAATGCTGATAAGACTAGAAAGATACCTAAAAATTATAAAATTGCGTAGGAACAAAGATATAAAAGCACATAAAATTAAATAAAAAACTAATTAGCACAATGGTTTTAGAAATATATTAATTCCAGCAAGTGTGTACATTCAGGTTATTCAGATTGGCCGAATATGAGTACCACCATTATAACGTGATGGCTAGAGGATGTCCACAGATTTGCCCAAAAAATAAGCATTCGGAACTGATGAGTGGCTGCTGATAAATACATAAAAGCATTTTCTTGGGGAACCATGATTCACCTTCTGTGAAATAATTGGATATAATGCATTTAGATTAATAATGGATATTGTTTAGTTATCCCGAGCAAAGGCGCCTTAAAGGAGAGGCTGTTTTCTAAATGACGTTGTATAAATAGTGCTTTTATTATTATTTTCATTTTTAATATAACAGGAATACCAGAACATGATGCATAAACTTTTTTAAAGCAACGCCTTTACAGAGATTATAGAATAAAATGTTTAACGAGGAGCAATATATAGAAAGGGGGAAAATTGAGTTGAAGTTATAAATCAGTAGATTGATTAGAATCGACCAATTAGCATGCTTACTAACGCCTAAACGAGGGTTTTTTTCTAGGAATGTATTATAAAAATGATCTTCATAAAAATGTTAATAATTAATGATAGATATAAAAATAGCTATCCACACTCCTTAAGTTAAATTGTCATAAATTTATTCCAGGCTAAAACTTGTTAGCGAGAGTATAAGATTATTCTTGCTGATATAAAGATTTCAAAATGAGGAAAAATACCTTCAGATGTTAAATCTTTTTTGTAGGCAATACGGCTTATCGAATTTATTTCCATGTTGCAAAAATCTCTCCGAGATTGAATGAAAAATTCTAGAAAACTTAACTTGTGCAAAGTGAAATTTAATATTTTTCTTATAAAATAGAAAAACGGTAACAATGCTAATCGCCTCTTTGAATGCATTCAATATGCTTGGTATCCAAGAACACTAATACTCTGTGTATTTACAATGCATAGATACATTTGTAAATCCCTTGTTAATTATTTCCACAATGCATGACAAATAACACATCTAAAAGCATTTGCACAATTCAGTGGTTCGTAATGATATTTCCGTAATTTCCTTTAATGGTCTCGTTCAGTTGCAGCTAATGTCTAGAAGTAAGTGCCTTTTACATTTCTACGATGCATTCTTTCTGACATGAAAAGGGAATTAAATGCTTGCGGAAAACTTACTTCCTTCGTCTCTTTAAATTTGCAGTACATTTCCTGGTTTTATTATTGAATGTATGGACAGATTGAAACTTCCATTTACTTGATCAAGGAGGGTTGTTTAAAGGCTTCAAATAGGTGCCTAAAGACTTATTGAGAAATTTCTTATCTTTATAAGCCATGAATGCTAAAATAATCTTAAAATAAATGTAAATTTTTTTGATATCTTGGATTTTTCAACAATCATTATATTTCCTGCTGTTTTGTAAAGTACTCGAAAAACCATCAACTTTAAGTCATGCTTATTTAAATATAATATTTCTCTTTTATAAAAAAACATACTGTTTTATAAGATTTGCAAAAGTGAGACGAGATTTCTTACTAGTTGTATAAAAAGTCGAATCTACCATGTAGATCTAGATAAAAAAACTAAAAAGTATTAAATAATTATTTTATTATTTTGTTCTTTCCATTACATACACAAAATTCACACTCTTGAAGTAAAATCGGTTTGGATGAAAAATCATAACATCACGCCGTTTTCACATCGAGGTAGGCAGAGAATAAAACGGGTCAAATATTTCGCCTCTTTTACATATATACACCTTCTCATGCACATCCTGCGATTTCTCAAACTTTTCATATTTCCTTCTTTCCAAGTATTCACTTGATCCATTAATAATTTCCTTGATCTTACTCTACAACGTCTTTCACCCACATTTGCACTGTATATTTATTTTATTATTCCTTCTTAATTCACTTGTTCTACGTGTCCAAACCATCTCCGAGTGCTCATTTCTATCTTACTTAATACATCAGCCTTAAGTTCACATTCATCCCTGATAACTTAATTCCTTATTCTGTCAGACATTGTCTCCCCATGTATCTTCTCTAGGGCATGCATGTCTACAACATATATTCGGTTACTTTCAGAATTTTCCTACATCTACGTTTCATTCCATATTTTAAAGTTTGTGTTAGATAGAATACTGTTGTGGACTATCAATTAAGCAAATTTTGATACCATCCGATTCAAATTTGTTTAAGTGCCCTATCGAATTTTATTCCTATCGCTACACGCTGTTCGATATCTCGTAACTCTTCCCCTATCTGAGAAACTACCTAAACAGCAGAATTTCTTGACCTTTTCTAATTTTTCATTGCTCACCCATACATCGCATTTACTTCTTTTTTTCTTGTTTTTGACAACTGATAGAGAAACGGTGTAATGGTATGTATGTTTGTATGAAAAATATATTTGTTTAATAAAACAACACCCCCACAAATATCAACAACAATTATTCATCACTGAAAAAAAATCAAACAAAACTGATCGCTTCCTTCTGAATAATGTATAATGTCCTGAATGTGAAGTAAGGATCTAGTCTTCTGTAATCGTGTGTTAACATAGAGAACCAATACAGCCGACTAGGCTGAGAGGGTTACCCTGCATCCAGGCCAGATCCCCTTCTAATAGAGTTTGCATGAGCGGCGGATATATCTTCGAATTTCCCTGTTTTGTGTCTACGTGTATTGGGGTGTGTTTGGAGTTTTATGGGGAAGAAAGCTCGGGTATGGAAACCCTGCATAATTTATGGGAGCTCTCTCCATACATACCTGATGAAACGGAAAAAAATGTGAAAAAATGTGAACGGAATATACGCGAATTTGATTATATGGAAATAACACAACGCCGTTGTGTTGTTATATTACGAATGCGTGGCATGGGCGGCATTACATGCGAAACACGTATTAAGGTTTGTAATTGGTAAAAAATATGGAAATTATATTGGGAATTATTCTTCCTACTTTTTACATACTTGCTTCTTACTATAGAGTCATAATTAATAACAAGATGCATGATTATGATAAATTATTCAGTGATATACTATTAGTTAGTGATATACTAAATCACTGTAAAATTTATGCGTTTTACAACTAACACGATTTTTTTTGTATTGCAGATTAAAAAAATCGCAATTTATCTAAATTTTTCATTTTTCTTCATCGCCTGCTCAATGCTGAGTGTCGTGGTTCTCTGCTATGTCTCAAACTCGACGCAACACCTGTCTCCGTCCTTCCCGGTCCTGGGCCATGTTTAATGCAAAGCTTCAAGAGGATCCTATTAATTCCTTATTTTGATCCATCTATCTCATAAGACATCTTCCTTTTACTTATCTTCCCTTAACTGTCCCCATGATCACCAGCTTCTCCAGATTTCAATCATTATTTCTAGAAACATATCCCAAGTACGTAAGGATTCGATTTCTGCATGATGTCGAAAGTCTTTCGGCACTCTCCATATAACATACTCGTACATATATAATTGCAATATTTTTATTCACAAAACTATATTTTTCAACTTATGTTTATAAATGTAGTTCGATAGAAAAAAACATTTTGTTGAAGTTCCATCTACGAGTATTTAGTTATATTGCTTTTTCCCTTAGATTTTTAAAAAATACAATATAATTTTGAAAAATCCTTCCCACAAAAGGGTTAAATAATACTTCCTACAAAATTGTATTATTATTGTATAACACTTTAATTGTATACAATACAACCTGATAAGTTTATTGCACTGTATCAGTATCTTTCAACCAACAAGAAATACATTAAAATGCTTTAAATTTAAACCAAAATGGCATCCTTTTAAAAATACGTGAGAAGCAACGAGACTAGAACCCGTAATCCTAATAAAGCATTGGAATGCAGGTGTTTTATCAATTAGGCTACATAGGAAGTCTTGAAAATAAAATAAAACTTGAATGAATATTTTGATTTATATTTATAAAACTTAATAATCACTTATATACCTATGTCATAGATCATTCAATAGTTCGCTGCAAAGTTATAAGATTTGTTTTAATTCCATTGGAAAAAATCAAATGAATTCCAAATTGCTGACAAAGAAAGTTTTAACAATAATTTAACGATTTCAACAGCACAAAGGAAAACTTAACCACACGACATTAGTTCCAAATTTTTATTTTCTCGTGGAATTGTAATGCTAATTATAGGCTAATGGCGCTAACACATTTATATGCAAATGAAAAATTATGAAAGAACTACACGTCAACGAAAGAAGTCTCCGAATGTTTTTTTTTTATATTCGATCCACGAATATTTGCTCTTAAAAGCTCACTTTTCGTGTCAACGTTTTAACCTTATTAAGGGATACACAGAGAAAACAGATCACCACTTCATTCTATCCCAGCACACATCATCATGCATACTCTCCTATTATAAAGGTTTTCGAGTATTTCCTCTATAAGAATTTGAATCATTTGGTCCTGCCACGTTTCTCGAGTTATTTCTAAACTTCTCGTACTTTCTTTACTACTTTTATACATTATTTTTGTGAGTTTTTCATCAATCATTATTTTATACCGACGAATAACCCTCAATTCTTCTTCATTCATCTTAGTCTTCAAATCCACGTTCTTTCCTAATGTCACCATTCATTATTATGTCATGCATTACCTTCACTCCAGAGGAAACATATTATTTTTTTATATATGAACAACCCCTCCAAAAAATAGATGGAGGTAGAGCAGTCTGTTCACCCGATCCACCTCAACTAGACACTCTGAGACCCTTACGGCCTCCGTGGAGGGTGCTAATGTTGAATCATTGAATTTTTATACAATATGTAACTTTAATTTATATATTTAATATTTCAATGCAAATAAATCTGGTATATTTATTATTTTAAAATAATATCTTGCAGTCAACCAGAGTTATTTTTATAATCATTAACATATATGTATCTTTGGTCGTGTCTTTAACTTAGTTTAGGAAAATAACATTTGGCAAAAACCAACGAAAAATATAATAAAAGATAACTGTTTACGAAAATTAGGATTAGAAATAGGAGAATATGTTAAGGACGAGGAACATTAGGATTAGAAATAGGAGAATATGTTAAGGACGAGGAACATTAGGATTAGAAATAGAAGAATATGTTAAGGACGAGGAACATTAGGATTAGAAATAGGAGAATATGTTAAGGACGAGGAACATTAGGATTAGAAATAGGAGAATATGTTAAGGACGAGGAACATTTTAATGTAAATAATGCTACTTCAGTTTATTCTTAAATATCGATAAGGATAAAATACATAAAATTGAGCCAGGAAGATCATCAAACCGAGTGGACCGCACAAGGTGATGTGAAGAATGACGTATAATGTGTTGGTATACAAAAAATTCAAAGGTACAGTCTACGCTCAGAAAGAAAATGAATGAATATAATTGAGAATAGCTAGGATTGTTCAACACCCCAAAGAGCGTAGAAATTCCTTCACTGCTTTAAGACATTGGAGTTAAGCACAATACTCGAAATGATTTCCAGATGTAATCGATGATATTTAGCGTAACAAAACCTTTTAATGAAGCCATTTCTGCCATCGTCGGTAACGTTCATGCCTTATGAAATAAAAAACAAGTACACTTACTTTGCACAATATTGAACCCTTGGACTTTCTAAAAGGATGAAAATGCTTCAGCAAGCACAAGGTCAATATATAAAGATCAATAATTGCGATCGGAACTGATGGATAGGTCAAGTGGACGAACTTCCTTTTTGTGGGATCTCTTGGGACTTCAATCAGTTCGCTTTTTCTTTTCAATTTCTTTCGCCCATCAACCTTAATAGAGAAAATTTGTTTCACATTTCTCAAATTCCGTCTTGAGAATGATTTAAAAACGAGATTGAAAGTCTCACCCTTTTATTTCTTAGTATGTAGAAATAAAATATATATTAAGTACAGAAACTGCCATAGAAACTAATGCAACTTTTTTTAATTTTTTTTTTAAAGAATAGATATGACCGAAGTCATAGGTATCATTATACCCTCGAACACTTGGCGGAAGAATTACCTGTGTCGTTCGAGGGAAGTAGCACAGCGCGGGGTTCGAACCGACGACCTCCCGCACGGAAGTCAAGCGCGTTACCGCGCGACCATGCACCTCATATGATGAAAACGAGATTGAAATTATCACCATTTTATTTCTTATTATGTAGAAATAAAACATATATTTGGTACAGAAACTGCCATGGAAACTTATGCAACAATGAAAAAAAATCGTGTCTGCTTTGTATTTCAAGCATCGAATATTATGAAATCTGTTAATTCATTCTTGTAAATTTGATTATTTCACATTTCAAATAAAAATGAGAAATCTGCTTTGATTGGTGTATTGAATATTTAAAATTTTCATTTCTCTGTGTTTATTCACGACAAAATCAAAATATGTATTTTTGAAATACTCAATTTAAACCATCCAAATGTGAATAACCGAGCAGTTAACGCTTTGGACTATCTATACAGAAGATCGTAAGTTCGAAATCCCACATTAATTTAACAACTTTTTCCGCGTAGTTTAGGGGATATTATATTTTCTAACACTTTCGTTGTATGCAGTGTAACCGGCGGGTTGCAGCGAAGTTTTGTTTTGTCAAGGCTGGGTTTCTTGCGTCCCGTAGTACAGTGTACATGATATTTACCAAAAAGTCACTGCAGAACAAAAGTTGAGAGCAGGGCAGGAGTCTTTATGCCGCTTTTGTTGGATAATCAAGATTTTTGACTCAATGAATAGAGATTCGCTATAGAAAATCATTTAGGAACTTGACGTCCCGCCGTTTCGAACGAAGCTTCTGACCTAGCTGCATAACAGAATTTTGTCTCACTTGGTGGATTACGGATGGACGTGTTTAACACCAATATTGGCAAGGAATGTACCCTGACTCCAAACTTTATTTATATGTTTTTTCTTAGATGTTTTGTCTCTGGTGTTACGTCTTAGTTGTTTTGTCTCACTAGGTAGATTTGAGACGGACGTATTTGACATCAATACAGGCAAGAGATGCGTTCAACATTTTGGCAACCTTTATGTTCGTAGTTGATACACAGACCTTGTGTTAAGACAATTTTAATGAGATACAGGACTGATAGGGGAATTCATAATCTGCATACAGTGCGTGACCAAACTTGAGTTGCCCACACATACATCACAGAGTCGCAACATGCAGACGACTGTGGCCTTGTTGCGCATTCAAAGGAAAATCTCTGATATATTATCAATGTTTGTACAGAGATGTATCAGTTATTTAGGTTGTTCTGCAGAGAATGAGGTATCAAAACTACTCAACATTCGAGTGAATGGTGTACAATTAGAGAATTACCTAATTTCACACATCTGGGTAGTATCCCAGCATCAAATTCCTTTCTTGATGAATTGAAGAGTTGCCCCAGAAGCGCGTCGCTATAGCAAGGACATCTCCCAGTCTACAAAGTCATTGTCCTTCTTAAATTTTTCTACGAGTCTGAGATTTAGGTTTCCTATATGAGACATATTTAAAACCTTGAATGTTTCACCACCGTTTTCTTCAACGTATTCTTCAAATTCAATGGAGAGACCATGTCATAAATATATCGGTCCTACAACGTTCCAACTACTCGTATAAACCTATAGAGGATATGGTTTTAGATGCGAGATTGAGGTGGACCAGAGATGAATAATCACGGACTGAGACACATGGGTAATCATGGAATCTCAAAACGCGTCTTATACGGGGAAGTAATGGGCAAGTGAAGGGTCGGTAGAAAAAGGAAGTGCTAACATATAAGGACCATATGCGAGAATCGTTGACTTTGTGCGGAGTGCCTAAAGACAGAGAGCAAGCGGCTCAGGATCGTGGAAAGTGGAGAGATATCTGTTTTCAAGCTTGATGGTGCCTCAACAGTCAACGTATGAAAAACAGTCAGCGTGCTGCAACCATGTGTCAAACTTACCTGGCGGTTCAGCGGGATCCACGTGTATATAACGTCTGCGGGAGAGAGTAAGCGTTTAGGATCGGGGTGTTTTCTCGCAGATAATACCATGATAGACGTGGAGGAGAAACTCGAGAATGACGTTGAAATAACGAGGGAATTTCGAGGTTCAGCAACAACGGCAGCTTAAGAAAATGTCTGTACTCAAACATGAATATCAAGAAATACATTTAAAATACAACCTTTTTAATATTTAAATCGATTATTAAGAATTGTATTTACACAAGATTGATACTTGAAATTGTATATGAATGGTATCATATTACACTTTTAAAGCAGAACCTGGCTGGTGTATGACTATGTGGTAATCTTTTCCAACCAACCTGAAAAAATATTTAACAAGCCTTAAGTAAAATTCAGACTGAAACCCTTTAAGAAAACTTGATATCAACGGGAATCGAATCCGCAACCACCAGATCGGAAGTCAATCATCTTATCATTGCGGTCAACTAGGTCACAGTATTAGATATAAAAGATTTATTAAAAAATATGTTATTTATAGAAAACAGAGTTTTCTTGTCAAAATGTATTCAAAATGCCATAGCTGTAGATTTTGCAAACGAAAAAAGTTAAAATGATTTCAAGTAAAACCTCGAAGTAAACCCTAATGCATTGCAAATAGCGGTGAATAAATGCACTGTAAGCCGTGGTGAGATGAGAAAAATGACTCGCATTTGCATATCTCTGAATCAATCATTCAAGCTCAAAAGAACATTTGTGTTCAACGCTCAGGTGGGGCTGGCTTTACAAAGCAGACCGTGGAGGAAATGATAGACGATGACTGGCATTATCTCCACCTCGTTTCGATAAAATATTACACACGGAATCACGATGGTAGTATTTTTTTACAAAATAAATTTTCAATCAGGAAATGCTGTTAAGTACTTACTGTATCCATCAAAACCTCCTTATCTCAGTGTAAATCTCGTTTGTATCGATTAGGTTGTTCAACTCAATTATATTTTAATTTTGTAGTCAAATTAAAAATGTGTTCGATTTTATATTTTATGCATCTTCTTCTTAGTCAATTTCTCATGACTGAAGGTCATGCTCTCTCCGGTCCATCTTCCCAACTCTGCCTATGATGACGTCTCCCTACTTCGCACCTCTCGGAGTACTGCCATCACAGAAGACCCTGTTCCGTTCCCGAGTTGGTCAGTTTATCGATTTGGTAATCTACGAGTATCTCTGTCTCGGCATCCCTCTTCATTGCTCATCAGTAAGATTTCACCCAACTTCTGTAAACATCGCAATATGAATTGTCCTTTTTATTGAGGCGTTGAATTATTTTTTATATTTTCTTTTTTATGAAGAGGCCAAAGTTATAAAATTATCATTTCGACTTCAATTATCGATTTTTGGTATCTTTAGGTATAATTTTGAAAATAATTAAAACTAAAAAAAAAACAAAAATCAGGGTGAACTTAGAATTGTGAACTACGGAGAGACGCATGCTAGGCATTACCAATTGAGACAGAAGAAAGACCAATTGATTTCACTCAATGACGGAGGTTACGAATTTAACCAATTCGATTCAAGAGACTACAGTCATATTACGCTATACAAGTAACATAGACACTACACTGAACGATACATGCAGGATCGTAACTGATTGCCTTAAACCTGCGCCGATCGCTAAAGTACAAGTCATTGCTGGAATCGTCCGTCCCACGATACACCACCAGACTGCAGCACGCATCCACAAGGCTGCTCAAGAGACGGACCCATACCACCTCATGTACCAAAGGCTAAAATCAAAAAGGAACTTCATAGCTACCACCGTAGGTTTGACTGTCACGCCAGAAATCCAGGGCATTTCGGCCTGGAAAACTGACCTGGCCACAATAATACCCGACGAATAGCGGAGGCATGAGGACCTCCCTCCTGGAGGAAACCTCGACTACCGTAGAGCAAGAGCCTAAACAGACTCCGCACAAAGGTGGGTTGGTCCCGGGACAATCTAGTCAAATGGAAAAATCCGGACGACCTTGCTGACAAAACATAGACCACCTCTTTACGTGCGATGGGTATGACGACATCTTACGGGAGAGCGACAGCTGTGTTGCATTCGGTAACCATTGGAGATATGTATATTAGTAAAGTTCAACGATCCCGAAATGATAAAGAACAAGTCATATTAGAATAGATATATGTGCTAACCTTATTTTAAGATCAAATAATCAACGATAGGTGACATTATCACTTAATAGAATCCTCATAATAGTACAAGACTTATAAAACTCACCAAAACAGTCCTGAAATCCTGAAGGTCGATGGCATATTCTGGCTGGTGGTGAACTTTCTAAGTTACTTTCATTTTTTATGACCTCAATTACGGAAACATTTAAAAAATTAAATTGTTTTAGGAGTCAATTAACTTTGACGTATTTTTTAGGAAAATAAAATATGGAAAATTCTTCATTTTTTCACACGTTAATAAAAAATATGGAAAAATATAGTTTCACATTATTTATAACAAAAACGTGATTTCACATCTTTATAACAAAAATAAAGTTACACATTATTTTCACATGCATGCCAGAATAAAGAACGAGGACATTAGAAAATAATACGGATTGAAATAGGTTACAGTTATTAAGTTGAAGAAAATAGAATTGAGATGGTTCGGCCACGTAGATAGAATGAATCATGAAAGATTTACAAAAATAATCTTATCGAGTAGTATAGAATGGCCTAGAAGTTTGGCACGACCTGGAAAATGTGGCATCATTATCAAAATAAAATTGTGAAAGAGTAAAAAGCCTTTATAATGGAAGAGTTCGCATGACGAGGTTTATGAACGCAGCAGAAGCGAAAAAGGTGTTCCATAATTTAATTTAATTATTCTATCTTTCTATTCCAATAGGGGGGGGGGGGGGCATGGCGATGATCATAATGATGATGATATATGTTATTTTATTAAAATATGTACACAATAATTGATTTTGAATAGTGATTTTTGTCAAATTAAGGAGCAATGAGTCACTATTGAAAGAAATATATAAAATTTTGTAAACAATTTTCGTTTTCAAAATAACGTTGCATCAAAATCTCCTAGCGTTGAGCCACATGACATTTGGGGTTTGTTCAAGCCGCATTCAACAGTTGAGATGTTTTCTATAGCGGCTTGAAACATTTCCGCTCTATATCACTTTTTATCTTTTCAAGTATCAGTTGTTTCGATTTTTTCCTACAAAAAAATAGTGTTTAAACAGGCGTTAGATAAAAACAATCCACCTCAACACTCGTCGAACCAACAAAATTAACATCATTTATTTTAAACGGAAAAATAAGAGTTGATTTTATATATAATTTTATAAAAACGTTCATGTTTTTTACGTACCTTATTTCATCATTCAAACTTACTTCGGTTGCTTCGCAAGCCTATGCGGTAATTACAAGGACTATAAAATCATTCAAATTTCTTTTAACGTTTATTTTATTGCTAATCGATGGTTGTAAAAAAATCCGCGTCTTTTGAAGGCGGGTTATAAAACAAATAGGAATAATTAATTACGAACTAATGAAAGAAAAACGAATAAATGAAAACAGGATGTATTGTGCTAGGGTCTTTTGCTACAGACTAAACTGAAAAAGGCAACACAAAAATATAGCATTTTTTGTTTGGTTGATATTTTTAATATACACCACAGTTTTGAGCTCAAGTGTACTTCAGAGCTCAAGTGTATTCACTATGTACTTTTTAGTGTAATTTCCCTATGATTTCTTATTCTCCTTGAATTAGTGACAAATTTATTTTTGTCTACTCAAGATTGTCGCTTGAAATGAATTTATTGTACGAGTATTTGATAATTTGTCTTCTTTGCGTGTTATACTAACATCGATTTATTTTAAACGTATTACTAAGTTATTTTGGTTTCATAGTTGTTACTGTGACATGTAACAACACTTAGGTGTCGTTTAGTTTGTCAATAAATAAATAGATAGCCAATTTGTTGAACGTTCTATGTTATAATAAAACTTAAATTATTTCTTAACCTAATTTGTATATTTCAGTTAACTTGACATCTATAACTTGATAAGGTTATCTTTGTGTTGAGATATTACAAACCACATAACCCACTGCTCGCTTAGCTTTCCACCCTGATTCTGTACACCCGAGTCAATTCGTCATTTACCGCTACCCGAACGCATATCGCAAAACTTCAAATTCTAAGCTGCTCCAAATAAAGTCCGCGCACGTACCCGCGCGGACGATTACTAAGCTAAGCTAAGTTCAACCGGCAGTCATACCACTACCTTCTATCATGGCCTGTGCTGCATCAACCCATCGACTAGTCTGGTCGCTCAATGAGTAATCAAATTGATTTGTCATGACAATGATATCAATAGTTGGATTATATGATTGAGTTTCAACATAATCCAGTCGATGTTTACACACTGGATAAAACCAAATGACTCCATATATAATAATATTAATTTATCGAAGATTGATAACAAAAATAGATTATATGACATGTTTTGATCATCGTATAAATAATTGGTCATTTATGTAGCAAAAATACTGCCTAAGAAAAATATGATAAAAAATACTGGCCTCAAGACAAGGAAGTGAAGCAGCATGTCTAAGCACAAATTCAATGTCTCGAAAAGTAAAGAGAGAGAAAGAGAGAAAGGAGATCACACTCTTTTAGTTGACACTTACAGTTTCAAATATTAAATGCAACAATTTTCCCCTATTTTATGTGACTTACAAATAATAAATAATCGCAGATTGGATTAACTGAATGAGCATATATGATAAATATTATCTGAATCCTTTAACCTAATATAAACAATATCAAATATTTACTTGCAAAGAAAAGATGAATGACTAGACAACTATCACGAGATGTCCTAAAGCAAATTTTCAAAATAAATAAATAAATATGTGTGCTTTTATGACAATGTAGATTATGATTAATATTATAAGTTAATATGTGTATAGAAAGAAGTATTTTGATTTGATCAAAAATATGGATGTGGAGGGACGGGGCAGAATTCCAAAAGATTATTAAGGTGCCAGCATCATAGATATACTCGTATAACAACAGCGACAGTGGTCGTTGAGCTATCTACAACATAATGCGATTGAATGGAGTTGAAAAGACTGAAAAAATCACGCTTAGATATTCTATCAAAAACTGAGAGAAAGTTTTAGTACTTTTATCAGTACCTACCCTTTAGACAGTGGTGAGTTAGTACGAGTAACTTATACTTAAACAAAAAATGACGATACAGCCTCGTTCACATTTACGAAAATTAATTCACGGGGGATTACGCGTTATTTAAATTAGGTATAAAATCGAACCCCAATAGTAATATTACTCCAAAGCATGATCAAGTAAAACATTTATCAAGAAATGATTTACTAGTTTTTGAGCCCCTCGTAAACCAAGGATTGAATGACTACATGCGGAGACGTCATATGTTATGCCAAGTCGGCATCACTAACTTTTGAGATTTGAAGCCAAAAATATATTTTTTAATATCTTGACAACTTCTGGACATAGAGCGTTTTCAGAGACCTGGTTGAATGTTTCATTGAACAACCATGAGCTTTTTGATGATAGATTAACATTACGACTATTTAGATGCTACCGTGAAACTAGATAACCACAAGCGCGGAGGTGGTGTATTGGTAGTGATCAAGGAAACCGATTGCCTCCAGATGGATAGTGTTACTATTAGAAATGAACAATGAGGATATTTGTGTTTAATTGTCTAATTCTCTAACAAACTAATGTACAGCTCAATTCGGAAGTGTATATGATATAGTCCGTTTTGATTTAATTTGTCGAAGAAAAATTATTATTATAGTGACTCCAATATTTGCATTGGCATAGACGACAAGAGATTTTGTACGAAATACATCATATTTGCTCATTCTACAAGTACTCCCTGGCCCAAATTAACAAGATCATCAACTCAGGTAATAATTGGTGTGATATCATATATACTAATTTCGAAGTGAACGTGTCTCTCAATGAGATCTCTCTGGTTGATGAGGGCATTAATCATCCCACCCTAGAATTAACTATACAACATTCCTAAAAATTGACACGAGATAAAGGCCTACCTAGATCATTTTATATCGTAGATAATGTAAAAAGCTGATGCCTCGAAAAAGGGACTTGAATATTTTATATTGAAAAATTAAACAAAGCGAGGGAGAGGTTCTAGGATCCCTCTACAGTGCGCTGATACGTAACAAGCCAAAATGGAAATATTGATGTGGATCCGTGGGAAGTTTGTGACTAAAATAGTAGAAAAATTAAAAACACTTTTTAAGATATCTACTTGCATGAGTTCAGTTTCTACCTGTGGCACTATCCTATAATACTCTTCTAGACATATTGGGATACTACGTTTTAAGCGTGAGGAGAGATCTAAAGGGTATTTTGTTAAATCTTTTAATTTCTGACAGGAATGACATCAAATTCAAACTCGTCGGAAAAGATTTGGTTTAATATTTCTGACAACTGTTAGAGTTAGAGAAATGATGATCTGTTAAGGCTGAAAATAAGTAGAACAATCTTGCCAAGTGCTGCTTTTTGTTTTGTTTTGCAGGCTGTTTCTTTTTAATACGGCCTCGCTTAGTGACATCTTCAACAAAACTGTTACGACAAATCAGTATAAAATTAAAAACACAAAAAATGTATTGGTTCAGGAATTATGATCATTCTGAAACATTATTTACTTGGGAATGCTATAAAAATGTGCACTTTATAAGCAAGCTTTTATTTCATCCCGTTTTCCAAATTTCGACTTTCTTATCCCTGTTACAGGTTGGCCAAAGAGGAACAATGAAGTTACGAAAAAAGCTTATATCCATCCAGAGATATGAACATGAGAGCATAACAAATCACAAGTTTTTTATTTGTTTGATTTATTCAAAATAAATCTCTAAGCCCCATACTGGTGAGTGCCACCGTTTGAAGGATCCGGGATGGCGCAGGGGTGGCTAATGGGGCATGGAAGAGACATTTAGCTCTTGCGCTACACAGCGGCCTTACATCTACCTCGATGAATCGGGGACACTTGCAATGAGGACAAATATCAAATACCAAAATGCCTCGCTCTTAAGCTTTTGGGACTCGGCCATATCTCCCAAGTGTAACATAACTAAGTACCTCAAAGCAAAATTTATCATCTAACTTAGAAGTCAATTTAAAAACCCACCTATGTATCAATATGAATGAGTGGAAATAGTGTAGGAATCATATCACAATATGCACTTTGTGATCACCCCACGGACTCTAGTATCTACTAAGACATTTTTGTTTGATTTCAATCATTATATAATAGTACTGTACTGTTTAACATTACCGTTGTCACAGCATAGCCCAGCGGACATATTGCGATGTGGCAATCATATGTTACATACTCGTACATACCGTCATGCCGTCTCCCTGTCGGGATAAGCAGAGAGAAGAGAGCGCCGGAGTTTCCTATCGCAAGACACATCTTTAACACTGCTACATCCATACACCTTCTCATTCAGCTTCTGCGATTTATTTACAATAACTTTGTACGTTCCTTCATTCTAAATATAATACGTTTAATCGAACCATACTTTCCTTGGTCTCTAATTTGATCCGACCTTAGTCATCTTCTATAATGCCTTCCACTCACATTTGCACTGCATATTGCTATATGTAACATATTAGTCTTTATTAATTAATTCGTTACATGCGAGGACCAACAAAATAAAAAGACGGGCTGAATTATCATACAGTGGATTATACTCGTATATATTTTGGTTGCTCTTTACGTGACAAATTGAATTTACGTAATTGCCATGTCCAATAAGTATTGCATTTCTTCTTTTTTCTACGAAGCAATTATTTAATCGACACTCGATTTTTTAAATTAAATTAGTTTTAAATTAAAAGTTTTAAATTTTCCAAAAATGTATTCTATTACAATCTTACAAATATATTTTCGGTTTTAACAGTGATGATACAAATTATCCAATTATAGGTGAGTTGGCGTTGTATTGAAAAATAGTTAGATGTTAAAAGCATTCATGTGAAAGACTACACTGAAAGCTATTTTGGTTTCATCAAAAATCGAAACTTAAACTCCTGGGCTGGGATTCCAGAGCTCTATCGACAAAACCACAGTCAGATTAAAGGTTTAGGATAGGAAAAACTACCTCCCAGGTTTCTTTACTAAATTATCGCTATATAGCTGAGTAGAATCTATTTTGTATTATCTAATGTGTCAGTACAAGCGTCAAAAATCAACTTTACATAAGACTTATTAGCTAAATAAAAAAAAACACGAGTGCGACACATACTACAATGGATTTTAATCAACACAACACTCAATAAATAAACAAATTTATCAACCAAAGAAAACAGTTTTCTATTTTTTATATCCATTGTACTCGTATGACAGTTACTAACATGACTATATCCATTCAATAAGAATTATATATCAGTTTAAAATGAATATTACCTTTACAATTGAACGGTGTAAGCAAAACAGCACAGCACTGCTTTGATCCTGAAACAATATATAAATTAATAAAATAAAAAGTTTTCAAGAATATTTTTTTTTAATATACACATATATTATTTATTTGATAAACATTTGTATACTTTATTATTTAATTTAGATTCACTTCAAGGAAAAAAATATTCGACAAAAAAGTTAAGTTTGTAGTGAGGATCTCCGATAAAAAATGAATCGAATAAAGTATGTATAGCATTAATAGGATTTATTTATTTCTTAAAAATATGGCAAAAACCTAAACCGTTTTTAACCTTTGAAAAATTATTAAAAATCGCGCAATAATTTCATTGCGAAAAATTTGCTAACCAAAGTGTACTTTCAATTTTCCAAATATTTCTGAAGAAATTTTCCACACCAAAAAATGTCGACAAAATTAATTTGAATTATAAAAAGCGATTTTTAAAGGCATGCAAATTAATTTGCCTCACAAAAATTTCTATAGGGATTTTCTCCCGAATTCTTTGTGTAGTCATAAAGAAACGATTCATCGAAATGTAATTCCACTTGCAAATCTGCTAAAAAATATTTTATTTTTCATTTTAATTTCATTATGATAATGGATCCAGGGAAGTTAGAGATTTAAATTATTTGAGTATTTCGGTTGACAAAATGAGTAAAATAATTTTAGAAATAGGCAAAATTAAGATTCGGTTTTCATAATAAACTTACCTCTCTGATCTTAGATAAAAATGTAATTGTCGTAATCTCACGTTTTTTTTGCAATTTATTATGACCCTATTTACTAAGTATTCCATTACGAATATAATGTACTACTGTCGATTTCATAAGTAGATAGACTAATTGGTAAGACGTCTGTCTTCCGACTTAAGGGTTGCGTGTTCGATTCATGCTGATACATGTTTTTGTAAATAGGGATTCAGTCTAGTTTTCTATTAAAGCCTCTTTAACATCTTTCTAGTTGGGTGGAAGAGATTGTCACATGGCAAAAAGTCTGCCTGGTTGTATTGTGTACAAGGAAATAATAATACAACAAATAGATTTTTTAAATTATTTTATTAAAGTCAATTTTTTCTGTATCCACCTATAAGGTCTATCAGAAATACAGGGATCAATAAAATGTCTTCATCAAGATCAAACGGCCTGGAATTTCAAGTCCTGCGAAGTCATTTCAAGTGGCCGAACCAGCTCCGAGATTTTTTATTTGCGAATATCTACCTCATACAGACTACAGAAAAAAAAATATTATTTCCCCCTTGTTCCGCGACTCCACGGGGTTAACAAAAGTTAAGAAAAGCAAAATTAGAACAATTTGGATTACATAAGTCATGAAATATCTTAAAGAAAGATTGCTTTCTGTCTTGAAGTGTAACTATACACGTTGCCTTAACAACCAAATATTCTACTTATAGTTGCGAGTATAATAGCAATCATTATTATATCGATGGTCGTGAAAGAAAATTATATACGAAGTTATATTAATTTTAACGGTGCCATTTAGTTAGTTAGCCGAAGTTACTTCAAGGTGGCTTATGTTACACTTAAGCATTCCTTATATAGTAATCTCCCTTTACAATAAATGTTTAAGTATAATATAAGGAACCTTTACTAACTCATCAATCTCAGCATTTCGACACACCAGTCTTTTACATTTGATATAATCGGATCAACCACTTCAGAAAACCAATCAAGACATCCAAATCTATTAGTCCGATTTACTTCTAAAAGGCAGTTCATACTTAGACACCCAACCAATATCAATGATCTTCAAATTATCATATTAACTTCAAGATTCTATTTTCATACAATTTATTTTTGGCGAAATTGACATTGACGAAAACAACTATTCGTATTTTATCTAAACATCGCCGTTGACATTAAGTAAAAAAGCCTGAATTATGTCCGAAACCAAAGACAATATAAAGCACTTGACAGGTGCGTGTCACGCATGTTTAATCAAGCCGGCTGATAGCTTACACACACACGCTGTCTCTCTCTCTCCATGGCCTCTATTGACAGGTTTAATTTAAACCAAGTCCTCAGACACTGAGCAGACTGTCAGCACATCCCGTCAGACACATTGTTGAGACACTTCATATTAGCTGATCCAGTCAGGGGCTCGTATCTGCCACTAAACTAATTTACAAACCCTGATATGACGTCGAAAATTTGGATTAGTGCTATGGATAAACAAACAGTCGCTTAATGTGACAAGGTGTTGAAACAATGTTCTTCATTAATGATATACTATGTCTATTATAGTCGGTGCCTATGGTCTAACCATAACAGTTAGTATTCTTTCCAAACAAACGAGAATCTAGGGTTGGATTCCCGATTGATTCATATTCGGCTTGATCTTAGTTTGAACTATTGTGTCATCTGTATATTGTTCTTATTAGCTGTTTTACGTAAATTTTATTGTATTATAAAAACGCTTAGTGGCATAAGAACTTAGCGCTTTCTTACTCTGCTCGATAAAAACAACACGTGTGTTACCTCCTTCATGACATATATCTATCGATCCAAAAGTTGAGTGTTCAATTCTCGTTGGAACTCATTTTTGTTTAAAAAAAATATGTCTAATTTTTACTTCAGATCACTTTTAAATAAATAAACATAAAGTATTATATAACAACAGTATATGAACATATATGTCTTGAAAAAACACACGTGTTTCAAGGCAATGGAAAAAAATACTTTAAATAAGAAGTTATCAAAGGTCTGGGTTAATCTCATAACATCCCTCAGCCAAAATACCTCCCCCCCCCCCTTTTTTTATTAATAAAAAAAAAGTTAATACAGTTACAAACTCAAATATGTAGGAAAATTGTTAAAAATATAAATGTACATACTCATACACACAACTGCAGCATAAATAGAGAAAATAAAATAAGATTCTTAATAAAAAAAAAACAAAGAATACTAGAAGACTTTATTTGAGAGTTGTTAAATCGCGCGAACAGCTGAAGCTAGGAAATCTTTCAGGTATGTTGTAAGAGATTGCAATATGGCAATAATTCCACCAGGTATATCATAAAACAATACAGCAGTATTGCCATCGGCTTGGTCTATTAATACTGGGGGCTTACTTAGATACAATAACATGCAAACAATAAATCAAAACGCGCTCAGGTATCATTCATCTGCATAATGGACTTACGATCTTCATCGATTTCAAGGGATTTCATAACATCACAGTGTGAACTGAAAAACAGGGTTCAAATTATTAATTTAAGATTAATAAATCGCTCAGTGACCGTCTTATTATATTTTTTACACACAAAATACCCAATTTCTCGGGCTGAGATTGTTTGATGGCTCCGACCCCGTTGCCCTCCAAATATATTTATAATAGGTCGTCGACGTAAAATTAATTTTTTTTTTAATTGACATTTGGTAAACGTTTAAAATTACATTGTAAATAGATTAAATATAAGCACCCCAACATTAGACTTTCACGAGGTATAAAATTATCCAGGGAATAAAATTTAGGATTTGTGTGCTTATTAAGAAGATCTCGAGTTAAAAATTAATTGAAACCGAAAATTATTTTGAAAAATAACTTACAGTAAATTCATCCTTACAGATTCCTAACTGCATGGTGAGATATTTACAATATTGACAAAGTGAAAAAAATCAGTGTTCATTTAAACATAGCCAATTCTAATATGGTGAGGCAAGATGACTTGCTTTGTGGAGAAGTAAATGCTTTATGGGCAGCGTATTATTTAACAATTTCACAAAAAAAATGCTGAATACGCATGGCGGCACATCTAAAAAGACATGAAACTCTTCGAAAACATAAATACAATAGGTATATTCTGTTAGTTGTATAAAGAATAACAAAAATGTATTTATGATACATAAGGTATTATAAAATAATATTTATTTTATCATTTAAAAGAACAATTACAATAAATTAATTAATCAAGCTTTTAATACAAATCATATAATTTCGAAATAATACCAAGGATTAAAATCCCAATAACCAGTTTTCAAAACACTTAAATCAATACGTTCTAAAGTCACCGTTGAATCCAAAAGACCATTCAAGACTTTATTGAAAAAAAATACAAAATCTACGAGCCTCAAGCGGCTGAAGATCATAAAAAAGACTACATATCACTGTAAGACCCAAGAACACTTAGCAACCTCTTCCATATCACACAGTCACCTCTTCCATATCACAGTTACCTAGAAAATCCCCACTGGACCGCTTCAACTAAACCAACGTTCAACCTTTATTTAGAGTTTGACATTACAGAAGCGTGCTCCTAGATTGTAATAATGAAACGATAATTTATATAGCGCCGTTTAGAGAGCAGACCCTCCTCTAGGGCGCTGTTACTCAGGATTCGAACACATTATTATTCACAGATTAAAGATAGGACGAAGTTGAGTTTACTGATAGGAAGATGGTGGATACAGCCTTTATTAGATATGGTACTTTCCTGCATCTGTATATGTTTAGGAAAACGTATTCGCTAAGAAAACCACAGAACGCTTACTCAGGGAGGACGAACTGCAAAATTTTTGTAGATCTAAAATAAACAAGTAAAATGGCGAAAATTCCCTTTTATCGACTAAAGCCAATCGAGAAATAAACTATAAATATAATGAAATATTGCACATAGCTTCTATTGTAGATTACCAAAATTGACAAAAATCCAACATTGTAAACCGTACAACTTGGCGGGTGTATTGCTACTTACGGGTCGCATGATAAACAGCTGTTAAGTCGAAAATACACTTGTCTTAATCACTTAATTACTATTTAACTTTGTTGAAATATGAGAAAAAAAAATCAGAGATAGCTTGATAATAGAAGAAGCAATTAAAATCTCTCACAATTTTTCATTTTAAGTTACTCATAAAATTGATTATACACGTTTATAATAGACTGGGACTCCTGCAGAGACTGTAATGTAATGCTACCATACGCACGGAGATAAATCATTTTTCAAAGATAGATATTAACCTTTTCTTTGCGGGTACAAATGCGCTTATTATGAAAAGATGACTCTAATATGTATAACAATGTGGCATAATACCTAATCCCTAATTTTATCAAAATATACTTAGAATGTATATTTTATATCAAAGAAGTTTATTCGAGTGTTGCTAATATAAATTCGATAGCACTTTAAATTCTGGTAAATTGAAACATTGAACCCAAAATCCCCAGGTTCGGAGACAGGTGTCTTACCAACTAAGCCAAGCAGGTCTAAAATTGTCCTTATGTATGTGTGTTGAGTATGTGAATCATGTGTGTGTTTTTTTTCTAAACGGTTTATTTTTTACGTTTAATATGTTATATTTTTAAGAAAACTTCCTTGCACGGGATACAGCCCAGGTTCTTATGAGCTATGTTATATGATGTACTTGTAAGTGTAGAAAAGGTATGTGCTTGTTTCTGATTTTGAATTATGCATGTCAATGTTATAATGTGAGTACTTAAAATAACACGTAAAATTCAAATTTATATGTTGTTAATATTTTAATGGTCAGAATCAACCGTAGATTGTACAAATAAATAAATTCAATAGCAACCAAACTATGACGATTTTATAATTCTTCGGGTAAAATGTATGCGGCAAGAAAGCTGAATACAAATGCTTTTAATTACTGAAATCATGGGAAGAGAAAGCAAAAAAATACTAAGATCTTCAAGTTGCAGATTCCACCAAATACGAGTAGATGATACAAAAAGATGATGTAGCGTAGACATGGTACAAGAGAGGAAAAAAACTATAATAGAGGTTTCCGTTATCAAGAAATAAGTGTAGTTTTCAGTATACAGGAGGACTGGTAATCGATGTGACTATTGAAAGAAGTGATAGAGGGAATTTCGCTAAGAAACTAATTGTGTGTGATTCAAGCATCTTCCCGGTCAGAGGACGGAATTGAATCGAAGATTTTTTTGGATAATCGTTTTCGAGACAGAGTGGTTGTTTAAATATGTTATCTTTATCAAATTATTCTTCTTTTATGTGGTACTCTTCAAACATTCGAATTGGTGATTCGGATATATTGAAAAGTGTAGCTGTAAGGCATTTTGTCTTCGGATATATCTCCAATAATTGAGCCTTCGGTATAGAACCCCTCGCACATGTACTTAGCGCGTACGAGTATTATTACCAGATGAACTCTAACCAGACCGGGGTCTTTTTTTTTTGTTGAATACCATCAGGAATTAAACCCGAAATCCGCGGGTGGAAGTAAAGTTACTTACCAACCAGGCCACAGAGGTCGTCATTTATTGAATAATTATAAAAGCTGTTTTGTCAACTCTTGCCATAAAGAAGACACACTACTCAAAAGTAATAAAAAATTAAATATTTTGTCTGCAACGTCGCATCGTACCAAACCAGAGATATTTGAGCCTCTGTATCCCAAGGCATTGAGGGTAACCCCTGGACCGTGGAAGGTCTGGAGACACAGACTGGTTCAGTTAGAAACTTGAAACACTCGTCGTATCGAATTTCCGCGACTCCGCTGCTCCCAACTATTGTCTCGTGGGACACCGACTCGAACTTGATATCCCCTGCCGCAATAGTTTCGGGGAACTGAGGTAAAACTAAGAAAAACTTTACAAATTCACTTTCAGAAAAGGAAAAATTGTGACTTCGAGCTCCGAATGAGAGCTCATTGTGTTTCATTAGGATAGGCTATAGTTTTTTTTGTACTGGGTGAACTGAGAATAAATGCTTCGAATTACATCAACTCGCGCAAATTAGCTTTAAATAATGTGCTATAATGGTTTACTGGATCATTATATCTTTATGGCACCCATTATTTTTAAATAATAAAAATGACATCGCTTGCCCACTGGCTAGTATGATTTCGAAACCCAGGCTACTTTTATTTATAGTTAATACTTTTATCAATATTTCTGAAGCTCAGTAACTGCTCTAGGAGCACTCTGTAGTTAAACCGTTTTCGAAAATAGCGCTTTTGAAATGACTAGATTATCTTTACGCGCTGATTTAATGAAACATGTATTTTTACGAGCAATTGTGCAGTTTGTCCAGGAATCATTTTATACGCTTGTTTTTTTCTTTGCTTGAAAGCAATTAAAAAAATATATGTATATTATCCATGTCCATATATCACATTTGTTACTAGAATACTGTTATATATGTTTTAGTGCTTCACTGTATATTTGTTTTGTTATTTTTTCTTCATTCATTCGTTCCACGTAGCCAAACCATCTCAAACTGGTGTTTTTCATCGTACTCATCCTATCAGCCTTAAGTTAACATTCATCCCTAATCACTGCATTCCGTAGTCATGTAATATTATCCCCCATCCATTATTCTAAGTGCACGCATTTCTACAGCATTCATTCGGTTCTTTTCAATATTTTTCCACGTCTACGTTTCACTCCCATGCATCAAAGCTGGTACTTAAATACTATTGTGAACCATTAATGTTTGATCACTGAATTATTTAAACAAACAATTATACAACTACCATGATATTCAAAAAAAATTATAACAAAAAAGACAGTTTTAAGATTAAAAGCTATTTGAACATAAATACATTTAAAAGCTGTTCATGAAGTAAGAAACAGCAAAAAAATTGTAAAAAATTTGCGAATGTTTTGTATAATCCAGTCACGAAGAGCGAAATATTAATTTTAATTAAAACGAGCCAAGGAAAATGACAATGCGGCAAAGTTCTGAAAGTAAAACAAAAGTTCTCTGTTGCGCAGGACCTCCGGGACACGAAGGATCCGCTGCCTGGACGTGGCTCACTAGGGATGAGACCCAAGTCCAACGGAAAGGCTTGTCAAATTATTTCTGCCCAAGGCAGAGCAAGAGACTGAGAATAAAACAATAGCATTTTCTTCAAGCTTTACCATACATGATTCATTTTTATTTTTTATGCAAAATAATGAAAACATCTTCACAGTTATTTTATCTGTGGTACCAAAAAAAATTACAAACCTCTATAAAAAATTGTTTCACACTCCACACAAAATGTATTTTAACGGTTTAGAGGAGAAAATTCAAATAATGGCATTTGCATGTTAAAAACGGCATTGTTGATGTAGAAAAAAATGTGTTTATAATAACAATTAATATATTTAAGGAATACAGAAAACACATTGAAATCTATTAAAGAAGCTTAGAAAATAAACGATTGACAGTAAAATGTATCAGAACGGTCAATCGAGATCAATTGATTGCCGATCTCGGGTTAATATCGCTCGGCGCGGTAATGAGTTTGGGACATAGGATATGTAAAGAATCTAGTACCCGAAAAACATTTTTCTTGTTTATTTTAAATTTAGATAAATAAAGAAAACCTAACGTAAGAAGGAGCAAAGTGGAAATAATGTGTATATCATGATTAAATTTAATGTAAAATTTTTGATTCTCTTTCTTTCCTTATAAACCTGTACTAACCACATCTCTAATATACGAGTTATATCTCAGTACATGGAGAATGAATGGTAAATTGTGTTTGAATATATTCGTCAATTTGTTCTATGCGTTTTAGCCTCGCCCCTTTAGGGGTGGAGATGAAACGAATGCGGGGGTAGGAGAGGGGCCGATGCATAAAATATGATACTTGTAGAGCAGGTCGCGGCACAATCAGTGGCTCCTGCATAATAGAGCCTTCATCAGGTACACTATGAATGTCGACGCATCGTCTAGCACTCACGTAATGGAATTTACCATTAATTTCACTGACAATTGTAATTTTACCATACGCTGAATCTGTCATGGCAAACTAAGTATGTCTTGGATAATCACTGTCGATTAGTTTTGTTGAAGAAACATCAACTGGGAAAAAATGACCAGCACATACTCTCTGCTTCGTATCATATTTCACCAAGTGAAATCTTTGGGTGAGAATCGTGGCACTAAGTGCTGATATTTATTTATTTTGAACGAATTTAGCCTTTATGAAGAAAAAAAAACAAAATTCATTAGAAACTACACAAACAAACAAAACGAAAAGAAATTTTATTCAAACAAAACAGTAATACAATAAACATCATAACAAAAACGGAAGTGTAAACAAATATCAAAACTTTAAAAACACAATCAAAACGAAAAAAACAATCATGTATTGGGTGTTAACATAAGTTGTGTCCGTTTTTTTCCTATTTAAAAATGAGCACCAAAAGTAAAACAAAATGGTTAAGGTTATACGTCATTCGAAAGAAAATTTTCTGCTCTACAAGGTATTGTGTTTGCTTTTACGTTACATATATTATTTTATTTGATTACAAGCCTTCAAAATGGATGGCAAGTAGACGAAAGTGAGCATTTTCGACACCTCCTTCTATTCGCGTTCAATCGAGGGAATAAAGCTGCTCGCGATATTTACAGTGTACGGTGAAGATGCTATGAATGAAAGGACAGTTCGTCGATGGTTTTTGCGTATCAAAGACGGTAATTTCGACCTGAAAGACATGGAGCGTTCCGGACGACCCGTGGACTTCGATGAGGACCGCTTAAACCATATTATTCATGACGATCCCCTTCGATGACTGATAGAGCATCTACATCAAGAAGATGTTGTCTACGCGGTGAAATGAAGACAATAGTTAGTTTTGACAGATATTGAAAAATTTAAAAGATCGAATGTATTCTAATGATACGATGGTTTAAGAAATGTTCTTAATATTTTAGATAACGCAAAACACTACAGAGTACTGTAATAGAAAGGAGACGACCTCCATGACCAAGTTAGTAAGACACCTGTCTTCCGAAGAATTGTTTGGCTATGTAGAACGAATGAATCAAGAAAATCTAACAAAACAAATGTACAGTGCAAATGTGAATAGAAGGCTTAGTACAGGTAGACCTATAAAAATTTGGTTGAATCAAGTGAATGATATTTAAAAAGAAGTAAAATTTAAAACCAAGCAAGTTGAATTCTGCTACGAGTAATTAGATAATATTTTCTAAGATGATGGAAGAGTTACGAGGGATATTGAACGGCGTGAAGCGATAGAAAACATAGTAAATGGGGCACTAAGGCATATAAAATCGAGCCGGATAGTATTAAAATCTGCCAAGATGATAGTCCACAGCAGTATTTTAATACCTTTGATGTATGGGAGTGATACGTGGACATGTGACTAAACTGAAAAGATCTGAATAAATGCTGTAGGAATGTTTGCATTTATAAGAATACATGGGCTGATGAGTTTGAGCTTAAGGTGTTGAGCGAGATGAAGAAGACCAATATTAGATGGTTTGGGCGCGCATAACGAATATATTAAGAAATACTAACAAAACAAATATACAGTGCAAATGTGAGTGGGATGCGTGGTAGAAGATGACTAAGGTCGGATCAAGTGTATGACATTTTGAAAGAAGGAAATTTGATAGGAAAGTCTGGCGCTCTCTTTTTCTTACACCGGTAGGGAAACGGTGTGATAGTATGCATATACGAGGGTAGTTCCAAAAGTACCCGACCTAACAAAGAAAACACAAAAACTTGGGGAAAAAATATTTTTATTTCTCAACATAGTCTCCTTTCAGCTCGACACACTTTTCCCAGCGATGTTCAATAGCTTCGATACCCTGTTTATAGTGAGAACCGTCCAGCGCCTCAAAATAGACATCAACCGCAGATTCCACCTCTTCATTGTTGGCAAATCTTTTACCACCGAGCCATTTTTTTCAAGTTTGGAAAAAGAAAATAATCCGAGGGGGCTAAATCTGGCAAACAGGGTGCGTGAGGAAGCAATTCGACTTTAATCCATTGATTTTGGTCACCGCGATAACGGATGTGTGAACTGGTGCATTTTCTTGATGAAACAACACTATATTTTTCACCAAATGCGGCCGTTTTTTCTTGATTTCATCACTCAAACGCTGCAATAAGTTCGCATAATACTCGCTGTTGATTGTTTTTCCTTTTTGAAGATAATCAATGAAAATTATTCTACACGCATCCCAAAAAACTGACGCCATGACCTTGCCTGCAGATGGAACTGTCTTCGCCTTTTTTGGAGCCGATTCTCCCCTTTTAGTTCATTGTTTTGACTGTTCCTTCGTCTCAAGTGTAAAGTGATGGACCCATGTTTCATCCATGGTTATGAATCGACGCAAAAACTCGGCTTTATTGCTGTGAAACATCGCCAAACACTCGATTGAAACATCCTCACGACGCTGTTTTTGTTCCATTGTGAGCAAACGCGGCACCCATATTGCGCACAGCTTTCTCATGTCCAAATTTTCAGTCAATATGCAATGTACAGCACTTTTTGAAATACCTACCATGTCTGCTAGCTCGCGCACTTTCAATCGACGGTCATCCAATACCATTTTGTGGATTTTCTTTACCTTTACTTTCTTTATTTTCTTTACCATTTCTGGCGTGGTCACCTCATTTGGTCGACCACTGCGATGTTCGTCTTGGCAGTTTGTACGGCCTCGTTTAAACTCTGCCACCCAATATTTTACTATTGTAAACTAAGGAGCAAACTCCCCCAGAGTAGAATCTAGCTCGGCTTTGATATTGGTTGGACTTAGACCTTTCAAATGAAAGTATTGTATCACATAACGATGAACAATTTTTCCATGTTTACAAATTCACTGAGAGCGTTCACTATTGATGGCTGCCAAACAAATACTAAACAACGTAGCGTCTTAAAACTTGAAACTTAAGCTTTATAAGTTTAGTACTTTCTACCATAGTATTTTTTTAAAGCAACAACCACCATCTATACGCCAGGTCGGGTACTTCTGGGACCACCCTCGTATATAATGTTACAAATTAGAAAAATCATAGAAGTTGTATGAGAAGGTGTGTGGATCTAGAAGATATGAACAATGGGTGTCGCGATAGGAAAATCTGCGCTGTCTCTTTTTTGCCCAATGAAATGACGTGATCGTATGTATGTTAAAAACAGCATGAAATAACGAAACATACCCAACTCATATATTCAAAAGCATCAATAAATTAAATATGTATGTTACCAATCAATTAGCTGTAAACAATAAGCAGTCGATAAACACAATTAGCAGTGGGAGCCTGGCTGGCGAGTGGAGGGCAGAGAGTCGCCTGTTTGAACTAGGACTGGGACCGGAGCGCTCTGATGATAAAGTGATAATTGAAAATTCCAATTTGCGCTGCAAACAAATACAAAGGGAGTCACAGCGCCCCACTGCGTCGCGTCATTGCACAGATAAAGTGTTACCCATTCCAAAAAACCATGGAAACCCAAGTGGCGGTCGGAAAATATTCTATAAATTTTACAATCCATATCCGTGGATACAATTTCAAATCCAATGTGTAAAGTCTATACGTATCCTATTTTTTTCTAGAACAATATTACTAGGCTTATAAATGTCCTAAGACATGTACATTTCACAAAATAAAAAATTTGATAAAAGATATACGAAGTGAGGATCCAATGTTCATGGCCCAAGAATATAAAAAATAAATAATGAAACAAAAAAATATTTTTCTTTACAATAGCCCTGGAGTTCAATATTTTCTTTAGAACGATGAATTAATTTTTCACTGAAACAATATTCTGGGAGTCAGTGCCTCTTCTGGTTTGCCTTGATGAAGATCATCTCCGATATTGTTTTACACGACACGACATCTCAATGTCTTTAATTTCTGACAGGCTTTTCCCTTCTTTTAAAACACACTTGATAACCGCGCAACGCTTAATTTTGAACATCTTAGAATAATCAGTCGGCTTTAGTTCACATGTTACTGAGGGTATATGTATCAAATTGTACAATAACTGTAACATCGCCTGACCGTGCGATGGACCTGGTTGGTATACGCTCTTACTTATTCAAGCCGGAAACTTTACAATAGAACCTTACCATATAGAACAGTCGGGAGAATTAAAACCCTACTTAAACAGAAGGTCAATTAAACCCCTTTATTATCATAGAAAGATCATTTAAATCAGGAGCATTCAATAAACAAAAGATCATTCACTGATTAGTAGACAGAAAAAGCACTCACAATCCACAGAATCAAGGAAAAGCACATCAATTAATATTGAGTGTTCTATTTCACAAATTTTAGGTAACAAAAAGAGGAAATATACAAAGTTTCCGGCATTTTCGATTGAATTCCTTATTATTATCAATGAGCTATTAAGTCTAATTGGGTATTTCAAATAAACAAATATGTATTCATGCGCATAGGATCTTTTTATTTGTGCACAACTTCTATGAACCATTATGTTTTGCTTCTTTTGATATTGGATTTCCTAATTTATGTGAAAAGACTTAATACTCTACATGAAACTCTCTTTCAGCGAGTTGGATTTTGGTTATTTTGAAGAAATTATTTTTTATTTGTTTGGCACTTCATTGAAGAAAGGTATAATTGGTGGGTTTATTGCCGTATGGTAATCACTTCGGACAGGAGTAACACAGAATGGGAAAATGGCTAATTAAGAGGTAATAAAGTTTTAATTGTACTCGTTGTGTGTTGCACTTTCGTTGTTTCTGGTACACTCTGGCTCGTATATTGTCACGTGGCAATCTCTTTCAACCAACGAAAAGACTTTAAACAAAAATTAAGTGAATACCAAACTATTTGTGAATACCCTCTTTTTTAGAAAATATGGGTACCCCCGCAGGAATCGAAGTCGCAACTTCCGGGCAGACAGGCGTTTTACCTACTAGGCAATAGAGTTTTAGGTTGCACATAAACAGTAAAAAGTCAAGAAAAAAACTAAAATTACAAATTAAAAGTATAGAATTTAAAAAACAAAAGGAAATATTTATTTTATATCTCGAATGTCTTTTCAATGGAAGGGATATGAGAAGGTAAGAAAAATATACTTATATTGAGTTATTTAAAAAAAAGTTGATTCTACAGAAAAATATCGAGAGGGAAAAGTTGAACGCCACTACCATACAGAGTCAACATGAACTGATCTGTCCAGCAAGGGTGGCGCCCCACAACCCTTGCCGGAACGAAGCGTGCAGAGGTAATAAAAGGGGTTTTAATTTAAATTTCATTATTTTTTGCAGCTCACAACGAGTTCCTAGATTAAATTACAAATATCAAATACCGTTAGCAGATAAAAGCGATTAAAGATTATATTACAAAAAGAGATTAGGTGTTATAAATAGAGATGAGGTGTTATAAACAAATATAGGCATAAAATGTATATTTTGATTACTAAATTTAGGCAAATAAAAGCGTCACCTAAAACAAGAATTTAAAAGACAGATTGTTTAGTTATATAAAAAGATATCACATATAGGTATAATTATAATTTAGCCTATGAATTTTACTCATTAACATTTTTTGCTATTCAACATTTAAATAAATAATTATATACAGTAGACTCTCGATTGTCCGGGGTGGTAGGATAGGTAACATAAGTGACCCTAATAAAAAACAGACAATCTCCGCAAAAAACAAAGGAAAATATATGGAAAAAAAATAAAACAATATCTCAAAATTATCCCACACGCTCTTTTATTTAAAACAGCAAAGAAATTTTTTTTTTCCTTTGTTCACCTTTCAGCAGATTTCGCAATGCTTGGTATGAAAATATAAAATTGACACCACAACTCGAACACTCACCTAAGAATATTAAAAAGTCACGAACAAACACACATAAAACTAGAGCTCACAGCTTTGTGACACGACAATAAAAATTTAAATCAACCGCAATGCACACGTAATTAAAAAAAAATATTTGACCTGATGCGCCCGCTCGCTTGCATAAAAAGTATACACTGAATCAACCACTGGGATTTCTGGTCGATGACTTGTTCGCAATTTCGTCAATTTTATTATTGTGTTACATATTACAAATTTCGCCAGTTTAATTTTCTGGTACATGTTGTATTATATAGTCGAATGAAAAAAAAAATCATTTTAAATAATTTCGAAATATAATAAAATAAACGTACTTTTTTTACCATCGCGGATAATCCGTAAACTGGTAAATGCAACCCCTAATAATCGAGTCTACTGTATATATTTAATATAGTCGTATGATTAATTTATTGGAAAAGGGTGATTTTAATGACAAACTCCGTGTCCTAGCTAGTTCGAGTAGCACAGCACGCTGATCTTCGAGTTTGATTCCCAATGGTACCCCTAAAAACGAATAAAAAAGGTTCTAGTCTGATTATAGTCGTATGATAGCAATACTCGCATGCACTAGACGTGTATAAATATTGTTGCCTATACACGTGCGGTGATATTTCCAATATGTACGATGGATAACTATGAGTTACTCACCTCCTACAGTGGTTCTTAAACCGAATGTTTGATTATTAGGGCCCGAGGTAATATTGGCTCTCGGCCAATGTCGTCTACATGTTCGCATTACCATCTGGAAATGTTGTAGAATACCATAGAAATGAAGAAATTAATGAAAAGTTATTTTAAAATCTCTAGTAGGTTATTTTAAAATCTCATTTCCGTCAGCTTTCTGGTTATACCTCTAAACATGACAAAAAACGGAGAATGTTAATTATATAGTTTGTCTAAGCAAACTTTTTTAAGTGTCTTTTTCAATGATTTTTGTGAAATGATATAAACAAACCAATAATTCTATACAAGAGCTCTCCCCATTTCTTCTAACTCTAATTCTGGTTTAATTAAGGTCGATAAAAATGTCACTTTCGTTAATTCACTTAGAGTGCTCTGGTCCATAAACCCACCACTATCAGAAAGGTATTTAATGTCCTTCAATAAGCTTTATATTTCCATTATTTGCAGAGTCGAACTGTATTTCCTAGTAAGTTATAATTATTATAACAAGGTTATTCACAAATTCCCCTTGTGAATGATCCTTACTTCCTCCTCCAAGGGTTTGACCTGGCACGAAGATTGTGGTGTGCCCTGTATTATCTTAGATGTGCCCATAGTTGCAGTATACACACCTTGCACAGGTATACACACCTTGCACACCTCTACATCGATTTTCCGTTATGATTATGTGGAATAATTCAGGTTGTATTTCGGTCACATCGTGGAAGAGTGTCCAATATATTCATTCTCAGGAGGACCGGAAGAGATTTATCAAGCTACTCCTGAGGTTGCATCATGGATGAGAAACATAAACATCTGACTTTGTGGGAGAAACTATACAAAGGAAGAAATAAGAAGAATTCAAAATATCGTCGATAGCTTTGGGGATATGTGTCAATAGCGATTTGCTAACGACAGTTGATTATTATAATTCATCAATTGTGAGAACGCAACAATACGTCTGGTTTAGTGGATATTTTCAAGATAGATGTTTAAATTTAAAAGAAAATGCTTAAGAAGTAAAGTTTTTAGCCACTATTTCCTCAATCTTAAATTTTGAATGGGAGTCTGATTGTTCCATTTTATCGAAGTATTTAATTTTTTGTAATTTGTCTGTAATTTCATATTCTCGTTGCATTGAGAGATTTTATTTTTTCTTATTCAAATCTTGTATTGTTGAATGAAGTTGATTGATTGCATTTGATTGTTGTTTTTACTTTCCGTGTTTTACTATACCATACATTGGTAATTTCATATATCGCATTGTGAAATATATATGAAACTTGAATGGTTACTTTTTTCGGAAGAACGTTAGCTTTATAATGGTTTCGTTGTATAATTGGGGGTCGCGGGTCATTCGGGATTCAAGTTCCAGTCTGGTTTTCATTTAAGGATAATACTCGTATATTTCTGATTGATTGTAAAATATTGACACATGGCAATAAGTATACAAAGAAAGAGTAACATAATAAGGAAAAAAATCTAATTTTCATAAGCAATATAAATATTTATCCTGTTTATATAAAATAATTCAATTTTTCATATCTAGCAAATACAAAAACTTATGTTTACATTTGAAAATCAGGTTTATTTTTTATCCACTTTACATTTTCCTAGTAAACCTTAAAAAAATATATAATATATCAAACACTTCTATGACGGGCGGAACACAATTTTATAAAAAATCCTTGTCTTAAATTTTAAGTTAGGCCACTTTGTACTGTATCTAAAAAAGTTGTTATAAAAAAGTGAAGATTCAATCATTGATCGCCCTATCATGTGTGAATCTGCTGTTTCGGAGCACGCGGCCTTAGTGACGAAGGAGACATACAATATTTATAAATATTCATGTAATTGTTCATATAAAATAAACACAAATCAAACACAATTTGAAATATATCTAGTTACGCTGAAGACAAATATTTATATTGAAAATATCCCAAACTTAGTACAACTTCAAACAGAAACATTTTATTCAACTTGGAAAAGCAAAAAAGTGATGAAAGTAAGATGCGTTAGAAATGAGAGCATTGCATAAAATGTATGGAAAAATAATGTAAGACAGAAAATATGGGATGAGGACGTTAGAAAATAATGTAGACTGAAAT
The DNA here is from genome assembly GCA_949825065.1 of Odontocerum albicorne. Classification (NCBI taxonomy): domain Eukaryota; kingdom Metazoa; phylum Arthropoda; class Insecta; order Trichoptera; family Odontoceridae; genus Odontocerum; species Odontocerum albicorne. Next base: position 24,008,415 of record OX463844.1, on the reverse strand, counting down.
AATATGCAGTATTTAAGATGAAGAAAGGAAAGGACACCCTGAGATGGTTCGGCCACTTAGAAAGAATCAATAATGAAAGATTCACAAAAATATTCTATAGAAGTAGTACAGAAGTTATACGAAATTTACGAGGACCTTGAAAAACCTGGTACCATCAAATCAATGAAATTGTGAAAGAGCGAAAAGGCAATGGGTGTGAATACATGGCGAGAATGTGGGCTGAAAAACATATGATCCCCGTCTTCGTGACCGGGATCGCTTTTTATTCGTGGGGTTGTATCTCGACCGGAGGGGTGTTATGAGATGAACCCAGACCTTTTGATGGTTTCTCTCTTAAATGTATTTTCTTCGCTATTATCTTGAGATATAAGCGATTTCAGAGTATGTTTAAATATGTACATACTCGTACTATGTTGCTATCAATAAACCTTTATATATATATATATATATATATATATATATATATATTTATAT
>OX463844.1:23965762-24007741 GCA_949825065.1 Odontocerum albicorne | reverse complement strand
CGCGTCTAGTAGCTATAGCAATGCCCGAGAGAATCATGTATAACAATTTATTTTTCTGTACAGTGCAACCTTGTGGAATTATGGCCTCTTCCAACCAATCAGAAAGGTGTTTATGAGAACTTAAATTAAAACCAGAGTGAAAACTTTTTTTTATAAAAAAATCTGGGTTCCAACAGGAATCGAACCCGCAACCTCTAGGTTAAAAGACAGACGTCTTATCAACTAGGCCATGGAGGTAATCAGTATATGTTCCTTTTATTTACATACATACAATGACAATACAATAAAATGCATTATTTACATAGTTACCATCACGCCGTTTCGCTGCTGGGGTATGCGCAGAGGGAGAACGCCAGACAATCTCGACACACATATTTTCCCTCTTCCACATCCAAAGACCTACCCATACAGCTCCTACAATTTTTCTTCTTTTATTTCATTCTTTCAAAATATCATACAAATAATTCCTTTTAAAGGTATTTCAATGATGTGTGATTATTTAAGTGATATCAACATAAAAAATGCTACTTTAGTGAAACTCTATATCATGTAAAAAACATACTATGGGGAAACATACTACTTTAGTGAAACTCTATATCATGAAAAAAAACATACTACTTTAGTGAAACATACAACATTATACTTTAGTGAAACTCTATATCATGTAAACAAAGCTTTACAGTCCCGTAACGATAACGAAACAAACAAAAAATCTTGGACAAAATTGACTTCGGAAATGATTTCAAATTGAAGGAGTTTAACAAGTGGTGAGGTGAGATACATGAGCAAGAGTACCTCTCGGTAATGATAGGCAAGAGAGGAACGGAAGAATATTTGTTAACAGTTAGGTCCAGTGTAATGGTGGAGAGCCGCCATAAAATACTCGTAATGTGTTATTAAATAAATTCAAGAGTAGAACTCAACCGCCACAAACACGGTGCAGGGGTTTCGAATGAGTGACCGCATGCCCTAGGGTGGTCATTGAAACCACTCCGGTGCTTCGGTCATTACCTTTGAAATTTGTTAACAGCCTCAGAACAAATTACTCAATCTCTACTTTTCTGGGAATAAAACTGTTCCAGAACTTTCAATGACAAATATCAGTGAAATATTAATTTTGTCGGGAAAATTTTGCATATATAACGTCAACTAATTGAGATGAAAATCAATTTTAAAAATCGTTACCATTTTTAACCACCATTTGAATTATAAAGCTAATTTCATTAAAGTTTCGTCGCAATACCAATTAAACTAACAAATATTATATTTGCTACTTGTTTGCATTCGGTAACCAGTAGTAACTACTGGAGACAAATTATATCAGACCTGTTTAGCACCTTTATGCTTTTTACCACCCTTTTGAAACCTTTTGCGAATTTGGTCCCAAAGTTTATTAAAATTTTAAAGGCTTTCTTAGCACTTACTTTACACTGAAAAACCCATTTGGGCTAAATGTTAAGATTTTTTAATGCTTATAATTTAGTATCTTTAAAATATAGTATGTATCGTATTTCAACGTATGTATAACGCAATATTTCGATATTCAATAAATAATTAACGAAAAGCGTAGGTTTTTTTACCCTTCAATATATAAGAATTAGTGAATCGAACATACTAAAAGCATGACCGGGAGACATTATTGTCTTCGGGCATAGTAAGTGACCCTTTGGATAAGGAGCCTCTGGAAAAGGCACGAAACTCACGGTTTGTGATTAAACGTGTTGGCAACATTACCGCTCGGCTTTTTATTTGGACCATTGGGAATCGAACCCGGAATCCCCGAGTGGAAGCCAAGAATGTTAACACTAAGAGGACGTGTAAGTGTAGGTGTAATACTACATATGTCACCTAAGTGTGGATGTAATGGTCCAAGTTGCAGGAATATTATTTTCTCAAGGCATGGAAGATTATACAACACTTTTTGTCTGCAATAATTTTATTAATATTCGATCTTCCTGAGCCATTTCTGCTACGGTGGTATTAGGTCATATAAAAATGTCAACCTTTTTTTAAAAGTACGAGTATGTACCATAACGAAGCGTAAAATGTTAGTGAACCATCCTCCTATATTTATGAATCACCTTAAAATATGATTTATCGGCCAAAACCATTTTTTTTGTTAAAATCAAAGAAAACCACTTTTTCAAAAATTCAATTTCAAATAAAAATATGTTTATTTTCCCAAATAGCATCCAATCAGCCCGTTTAATTCAAAATTTAATGACAGCACAGTTACAAAATGAACGATATTGAATGATTTATGATTTCTCATTAAATTGACGTGACCTCGAGTGTTTGGTGGATGATATGAATGTGCATTAAGCTCGAAGTCCTATCTGCACCGGTCACATTCTGATCGGCTATCAAAAAATTTGTGCTCGCCAGAAAACCCGATTCAATTAATCACGAACTAGCAATGTTTACCCAAATCCAGTATAAATTAGCGGCAGTCGACTGGTGCGGCAGATAGCAACAAATAACACGGTGAAGTATGGACTAGTATCATGGGATAGTGAAGTATGGGATAGACGTATAGGATAGTGAAGTACGGAATAGGGACTCGTGCCAGTTCATAGTGCACACAACTGCAGCGCACGAACCATTGCAGAGGTCGGCGCAAAGCCATTTATCATGTTAATTAGAATAATTGAGATAATTTCGTATTCAAAACTAGAAGTATCGTACAATTATTTGTTTAGAATATTAACTAAAACTAAAGGAAACACGAAATAGCAATTTGGCGAATTGAAGGGAAATAAATGTATAATATAGAAAACATATCTAGATTAACCGAGTTCATTTCAGGAAGTAATTATGCACTTCAACTTTTGACAGAGTAAATTAATTTCATGTTTCAAATATCTATTTGGTTTTTTACTATCCACATAACAACGTTTGCTTTTTACATCGTTTTATTTAAAATGCGAAAACCCTCCAGTTTGAGGTTATAAAGAATAAATACACTAAGAAAACCCTCCAGTTTGTGGTTATAGAGAATCAGTACACTAAGAAAACCCTCCAGTTTGTGGTTATAGAGAATCAGTACACTAAGAAAACCCTCCAGTTTGTGGTTATAGAGAATCAGTACACTAAGAAAACCCTCCAGTTTGTGGTTATGGAGAATCAGTACACTAAGAAAATTCTATGACAAAGTGGTCTCATTACTTTATCACAAATTTTATAAATTCGTTCTACATACTTAAACACTCAACTGACAAATTCACACTCTGCATTTACATCCTTATACATATTTCAATATCAAGTAGTATGCCACAAGGGTCGGTGTTAGGAGCTGTTGCATTTTATTCTCTACACTTACTATCTTAGTGAGCTCATTAGCAAATAAAAGGTTTTGATTTTCAGGTTTACGCGCGTGATACTCTTTCTTCCAATTCTGTGGTTCATGTAACAAAGAGATCCTAAATCAAAGTGGTTCTAATTTCATCTTTCAACTCTTAAATTGCATGCATAAAAATAAATTAAAACAGAACCCTAATTTATCTGGGTGACCTCACAACATGGTCAACGCCTTCTTGATGGGGATGCTTTATCGGTCGTTAGAATTGTTACAAAAGGTCGCATTAAATTTCTTGGTGTCTATCTTAAAAATAGTAAAATTTTAATAGTAAATACATTATCCGGTTTCTATAACGTTGGAGAATTAAATATTTTGTATCGGTGTCTTCCAACAAAATAAATAAAAGTGTATTGATTTATTGATTGAGTGATTCTGGTCTGCCTGAGAATCCAGTCTATTTTCAATACAGCTGCTAATCTAATACGTGGTAGATTGAATAGTTTTATGTAAGCCCGCTTCTAAAAGTCTACATTGGCTCAAGTGTCGCACGCGGATTGATTTAAAACTTTTTCTCTTTGTATTAAATCCCTTAATGGGATGTCTCCATTTTATCTTTCGAATATGTATCTGTGAGATGTGGCTTCGTAGAGTAGAACTTTAAGGTCGATTTCGTCCTTATCGTATTAATTTATTATTCCGAATCGATCTAATAGTATTACGACACGGTTTTGCAGTTGCTTGTCTTGCGACACGGGATGGTCCACCTCTGAGTGTTAGAGATATGGTGATGTATGTAGCTTAAAAAAGTACTTGAACATAACCCTTTTGTTATATAAACACTACACACATACAATAATGTCCACAAAAAATAAATATATAACGATCACGTATTGGAAGATCTACAAAGTTTTCTTTGTAGTTCGTCCTCCCTTGGTAAAATTTCTGCGGTTTTCTTACTAAATATGTTTTTTTAGCGTATGCAGAAACGGAGAAGTACCTAATCTAATGACCGCAGACACCATCTTCCTATATTTATACTCAACTTATTTTATTTTTTTATAATACTTTTAATCTGTCAATAATAGAGGGTTCGAATCCGGAGTTAGAACACCCTTGTAGAGATTCAGCTCTCTAAACAACACTATATGAATTGTTATTTTAGGATTATTAATTTATCATTTGCCCTATTTTCGTATTTATCATCTCTCAACTGATTAAGCCACACGCGTAGTTTAGAAAAAATATATCTAGATTAAATTTTAAAGAAAAATTAACACTCGATAAAATATTTGTTCTTCCTCTTGATTTAACCGGTTGTTTGATCGACCAACTAATTTAACGATTAAAATAATTAACATTTTTAATTAACTATTAGTATGTACAACTTATTTTGGTGAACTCAAAACTTATCACGATACAAATCATAATAAATAATTACCTCTTCGTGAGTCTCTTAATTGAAAACATTTTGAAGAATCAGAGAAAGGTTTAAGTCCCATAGAATAAAGGAAATCATTATTTATCATACATGTGGTAATTTTAACATACTTAAGTAATTATAAATAATGCCAAGTGGGAGATTCACCAAAATTCTGTAAATAAAAATCGTGCAGCATCCTCTCTCTCTATGTCAAGCATATTATAGTCTAGTAGATGTTTCATGTTGAAAACAAATACAAACAATACCACACTTAAACACCTGTGATATTTCGAATACGTTTTAGACATTCTTCAAAAACGAAACATTTGCCAACGATCCAAGTTTTAAATTTTACCATGTGCAAGAAAACGTTGTGTCATATATTCTTGAAATGTCCACTAAATTATGCCTATTGGACCTTTTATGAAAATCTTATATGTAATATTTTGTCGAATAACCCAATACCAACCGATTAAAGACCGCTCATTACAATCATGTATCCCTTCGTTAGAAGAGTGCTAAAAAAGTTTATCGTTTCTAATGAAATAAATATATAAAATTGACCGTGATTGTGCTTTCAGTACATATGCCGTATTTTTAATGAACGTAATCAACTCCTTATTGAGAACACCCCAATTTAGGTGAATTACAATTTAGAAAAAAACAAAATGTCTTAAAATTGTGAAATATAAGAGAAACGAATAGTTCGTTTAGGAAACTAATTAAACCCTTAAATTTTTATGTGTAAACTTGCTGTGGCTCAGACTGGTTAAATGGAAAAGAAAGAAAAGAGAAAGCACATGTTTCTAATATGTTTGATTTCAGAATGCTTGTGGGCACACAATATTTTTGACGTCTTTCAGCCACTCTCAGCCTGTCGCGTTCATTCTGTTGAGAACGAAGCAGATCTGAAGCTGCAGAACGCGATCACCGTGCTCGCAACCGTACATCCTCAAGTCTGGCTGCACGTCACTCTGCTGCTTCCTCGGCACGTATTTGAGCCAATCTTTGTCTGTTTTGCTCGTTCGCTGATGCCCGTTCTTCCTCAGTTTGATTTGCAATTAGTCGTCGCACTGCTTCCGCTCCGCGAGTACGACGACCTAAGTTTGATCTTTTGCGAGGCATTATTTTGATGAACTAAAGCAGATCGACTAAAAAACAAAAAAAATAACGTGTCGCCACAAAGTAGAGTATTTCACGCAAGCATTTATTTCGTCCGCCGGTGTCGATCGAGGAATTACAGGTAATGTTTGCCTGAAATCTCCTGCAAGCAATATTAATGCGTTCCCAAATGGTCTGATGTTTTCACGCAAATCTCGCAATGATTGATCAAGAGCCTCGAGCGATTTTTTGTGTGCCATTGTGCATTCATCCCAAACAATAAGTTTGCATTTCTGCAATACTTTTCCCATGCCGGATGAATTTCTGCCAGAATCAATCTAATTTTTTATTGGAATAAACAAACTAAGGACATCATTTTTAGTTCCTTTTTCTGGGGTTACATGATAATGCAAACACCTGTAGGCCAGTTAGCAGAGAGAGAGATGTGCCGATGAGAACATGCCGACTCAAACCATAATCATCAGCTGGGTTGTACCTGAATGCAAGGCGATTGTAATCGCGTGATTGCTGAGCACGGAGTCGTGTTTGACGCTGATCTGCTGTTTAGTTTGATCTTCTGCGAGGCATTATTTTGATGAACTAAAGCAGATCGATTGCACTGAAAAAAAAAAAAGTTATAACAAAGACATATAAAATTGCGAAACATTAAAAAAAGAACTGAATAATATTGTTAAGTTCGTAGACGTCTTTGTTCTTGGCGGCAAGAATAGCTCGTTCACTCAGCCAATCGTGATTCTTATAATTGATTTGAATATTGGGAAATACTTTTTCAACCAATTCTTCTTTTGACATCACAAAATTGCAGAACTTATGAGACAATGAATTTCGTCCTGGATCATATCAACCGGCACCTTTCCGTTCCCAATTTCCAGCAATTGATGTGAGAATATCTCAGCTGATCGATCGTTTTGCAGCTGCACACGCATATTTGTAGTTAATTTCAACGTCTTTACGTGTCGCCACAAAGTAGAGTATTTCAGGCAACATATAAAATTGCGAAACATAAAAGTAACTAATTAAATGTTAAGGGAAGACAGAGACATAATTGTAAGTAATTAAATTTTAAGGGAAGACGAATAGATAATTGGAACTAATTAAAAAAAATATCCATTTCTACATACGATTTGATAAATTTTGAAATATAAACATAGAGATAAAATTAAATTCTATATAAAAAAGATACTTTTGATATTCCTACTGACGTCCTCCAGCCACTCTCAGTCTGTCGCGTTCATTCTGTTGAGAACGAAGCAGTTCTGAAACTGCAGAACGCGATCGCCGCGCTCGCAACTGTATTTGAGCCATTATTTGTCTGTTTTGCTCGTTCGCTTACACGACATAACCTGTAAATGAGCAATGTTTAGTATTGCGTGATCAATTCCAATGCATTTTACGATATAATTTGAATTTAAATGAAAATAAATCAACACATCACAAATCCACCGCCAATTGCATTGAAAGATAAGGAAAAAACTGTTAAAAAACGAAATGAAAGAATCCGAAACGTCGAAAATGCTATGTCATACACACCTGTCAATGAGAAATGTTTAGTTTGCGTGTGTTGCTGCAGAGGGCGCTCCCATTATATCGTCTGTTTTATATATTTTTGTATATACGACTGTATATAAAAAAGTATATATGAGCAGGCGCGTATTAGAATGCAACCTTCTGTCAAAATTTCAAAGCAATGAAAATTAAAAAAAAACAGTTAAAAAACGAAATGAAAGAATCCGAAACGTCGAAAATGCAATGTTACATAACTGTCAAGTTTAGTTTGCGTGTGTCGCTGCAGGGGGCGCAAACGTTATTTCGTCTGATTTATAAACTTTTTTATATACAATCGTATTTAACAAAAATATATAAACATTTTCGTATACGAATGCAACCTTTTGTCAAAATTTCAAAGCAATCGGTGAAGAACTTTCGGAGATTTTTAATATACGAACATTAACATTTTTATTTATATAGATTATCATATTAATAATACAACTACGTAATGAAAGTCATTGTACTTAGGTAATTAAAATACCACACGCACTCTAAACCATGCATAGCTAACCAGCGGCCCGCGGCCACATGTGACCTGCCTGCTAAGGTGATTTGTGCGGTCCGGAAACTGTTTTTTTTTATATCAATGATGAATAAAATCGTCGTTGTCGTTGCTGTGCCTGGTAATGAAAGAGAAAGAGTAGAGTATATTTTTTTCTCTTTTGTTCTATTTATATGAGTGAATCGTTGCACGCCAGCAAACTCACCGGGCACACCGCTGTACTAACATAGATTCGATGGCATACTAAAATGGCAGTTTTTTTTCCTTATTTTGAAAGAGTGTGTATCTTTACATTCCCGAATACTAGGCCAAAAAATGACTGTGTCATTCGAGGGTAGTAGCAAAGTGCGGGATTTGAATCTGCGACCTTCCGCACGGAAGTCCAGGACATATCACGAGCCCATACATCTCAACAAAAAAAAATGCAAATTTGTTAAGTAAACATTTTATAAATTCATGTTTCAGTGTGTTGTCCTTTTTTTAAAAGACCAAATATATTATAATTCTAAATAATAGATATTAAAATTCAAATTTATGCAGTTAATTTAAGAAACAATTTATTGTAACCAAGAGGTAGTGACATCGTAAGTAGTCGCACTGGACTTCGGATCAGCATTCGGAGTACGTTACCTCGTTTTCAAGCATTCAAATTTTGATAAACTTATTTATTTAAAAAAAATTCAAGTGCGGCTAGTGACCCCTTAACTCAATGTCGGTGTTGGCACGCTACCCAAAAACGTTGGCCAACACTGCTCTAAACGTTATCGAGGCATTACGCAAAGCCGCACGTTTTTGTATATGAAAAATAGCATAAATTGGGCGTACCTAGTTTTTATAATGAGCTTTAAGCATCATTATCTTCAGAAAATTAGAAAATCAGATAAAAGCTATGAAATTAATTATATGTTAGGTTATAAGGTGGTGTCAATATAAAATATTATGTTCATTTGTATTCATTCGACTGTTTACTTAGGTGTGGGATTTAAAACAATGGCATGTTATTATAACTTTCTTATAGAATATTCACATTATGAAATAATTATTGTAATGGGTGGGTTTTTCTTGGTCATTGCAGCATTTTTTTTTATTTTTTTTTATCCACTTTGCACGGATTTCTCCTGTTACACAAAGAGGGTTTGCTTCTAGCGTTGGTTTATTCGTTAGGAATAATATCAGCCAGGATTCTTCTCATACTGCTAGACGGTACCGAGAATATATCAACCGTGTCATTCAGTTGGTTCAATATCTCTATACCACGCGTGACTGAGTGTTTAGCCATGATATTCGTCCTGTAAATTGGTATGTAGAACAGAGGGTGATTCCTTGCACGGATATATTTATTGGGTACATATAAACTTAGTGCTTCTAGAATCGCGGGACAGTTAAAGGAACCTTGGAAAACCTTTATTAGGAATATCGCAATGGATTCTTGCCTTCTTGTTTCAAGGCTTCTATAGTTACACACCGTGAGAAGTTCGGCATGGTGAGCATATTTTGGGTAATCGCCCTTTGTTCTGTACCATAGATATCTGAGGAATTATTTTTGTATTTGTTCTATATTGTTTTTATATTTGAGCTGGTGAGGAGCCCAAACCGTAGATGCATATTCTAATTTGGTTCTAATTAGATAATTATATAAGTTTCGGAGGATATCGGTGCTGTTAAATTCTCTTGATATTCTCATTACAAAACCGAGTAGTTTGTAACAGTCCGATATCAAACGTGAGACATGGTTAACGAACGTGAGTCCGACATCGAAGGTTACGCCCAAATCCTTGAATTCAGAAACTCTGTTTAGTGCCACTCCCTGTATAGTATACTGATGGTGGATTGGTGAAAACGATCGACTATAAGATACACAGACACATTTATTAATGTTGAACAAAAGATGATTTTGCTCACTCCAGGAGACTAGGGAGTCTAGGTCCTGTTGTAACTGTGCACAGTCGTGAGGTGAATTGATCTTTTTGAATATTTTCAAGTCGTCAGCGAACAATAAACATGTCGAGTGACTTATGAAATTTTGAATGTCGTCTATTAATATGAGGAATAGTAGGGGACCTAAATTGGATCCTTGTGGTATACCAGATCTTGCGATAAATTCCACAGAAGACTTGTTACGGATTGTTACGTATTGAGATCTTTCTTTTAGGTAAGATGCAAATAATCCAATTAGATTATTGCTGAAGCCAAGTTTGTGCATTTTCTTAAGTAATATATCGTGATCAACTTTGTCGAAAGCTTTCTGAAAGTCTGTATATATTACATCCGTTTGTGAAAGTTCGTCTAAGTTTGACGCAATCTGTTGTGTGTGAGAGAGAAGGTTAGTAACAGTCGATCGTTTTGGCAAAAAGCCATGCTGGTTTCCAATAAGTCTTGTTGACACTTGGTGGGTCAATTGGTTGCACAGTACAGTTTCGAAAATTTTTGGAAGCAAAGAGAGAACAGCTACAGGTCTGTAATTATGAGGGTCTAACGGGTCTCCCGATTTGAAGATAGGGCAGACCCTGGTTGTCTTCCAGCTTACGGGAAATGTATTGGTATTTATGCTCAAGTTAAATATGTAGCAGATGGGATCACATACGTATTTCGCACAGACTTTGAAAATGTCGGCTGATAACCCATCTGGTCCGATTGCTTTGTCGGTTTGCAAAGCGTTTATGCTTTTCAGCACTTCTTCCTTAGAAATGGAATGGAGCGATATGCTTCTGCTGTCTGACGAACTGTTTAATAAATTTTTTATGTCATATTTGGCCGCTGAATCTAGGTATACTGAATCTAGGCCGCTGAATCTAGGCCGCTGAATCTAGGTATATTTAAAGTTCATAACAAAATATTTCATTCTTAAGATCTGATAAAGTCATTCGTCAAGTGATTTCGTAATCTTAAAATTCGTATCGACAAGTGTCGGTATAAAAAGCTTGTTTAACATTTATATTTAAAATTGTCTTTTAAATTTATTTGGTAAATTGAGACGTTATAAATTTTACGTCATAAATTTAGATGTTATAAAAGAGCTAAATTATTATTAGGAGAAATAAAGATACACGCGGTAGGAATGAGAGAATTGCTCTGAATGTGTAAGAATACAATGTATGACAGAATAAGAACATTAAGAAGAATGCGTATTAAAAGATGATGATGTGTATAAGATTAAGAAAAGAGTATTGACAGGGTTCAATCACATGGAAAGAATGAATGAAGAAAAATTTAAAAAAATGTCTATAAAGTAGTATAAATGATACGAGAATTTTAAAAAGTCCTAAAAACGTGTCACGACCTTATGATTCAAATTCGGAAAGAGGGAAGAGTTAGACGTCTTTATAATATAAGAGTATAAGAGTAAGCAAACGAGGTGTATGGACGTGACAGAAGCGAAATATATATGCAAGGATAGAACGACGTCGGGATCAGTGCTCTCTGCCTATCCCAATAGAAATGATAAACTTTTGCTTGTATATATGATACAGTCAAAAAACACTGTTTTATATTGTTAGTATTGTATTATAGTTAGCAGTAAAACCTGGGGAGGAGGTATTTATTGCCATGTGGAAATCTCTTCCAATCAAACAATGTTAAACAAGCCTGTAGGGAAATCCAGACTGAAATCGTTTTTTTTTTAAACGTGCTAGAGCCCTTTTGAAAAAATGGGTTCCAACTTATCAACAACGCCACTGAGGTCGTTTATTTATCTCTTTCATACTTTATTTCCTTCGTTACTTAGATTTAAAAAACCAAAACTGAATCAATATATTATATTTCATTAGGATTAGGAACACATCAAAAAGGGAGTTGAAATTCCAATATGTGATCTCGTTGAATGCAGGGTTTTCATGGAAGTAGAGTCCAAATAGTACAGCCAAGTGAATTATCTGAAGAGAATTGAGTTAGTGACGCTCTAGGAGAATTGAAGCTAAGAGTTAGTGGGGTAGTTAGTTGCCCCGTAGTGAAGTAATGTTAGTTAACGTACCCACCAGAGTGGTCGGTCAAAGTTAGTAGTACGGGAGACGACAAAGAACTATGGTGTTAATTCGAGAATGCGAGAGGAATTCATTTCCTCAAACTCACTAACCATGACTAACAAAATATGGGAAGATTGTTTATCCATAGATCAACAATCATTCCCAGACTGAATATTCTTAATTGTTTTATTGCATAACGTTATTCATTACATGCAATGTTAGGTTAGCAGAACTATAGCAATGTATAACAAACACGTTATACATAAATAACATCACGCCGTCTCCCTGTTTGGGTCGACAGAGAGCACAGAGCGCTGAACACTTCTATAGAGACACACATATTTCGCCTCTTCTACATACATATACCTTCTCATACGACTCATACGATTTCTCTGACGTTTTACATTTCTTTTTCCATATTAAAATGTTCACTTGATCTAACCATACTTTCCATCGTTGATAATGATATGATAAAAAAAATTCCACTCATGTTATTTATATATGATACACTAGACTGTATATTTGTCTTGTAAGTCTTTCTTCATTCATTCGTCTCACATACCCAAACAACGAGTGTTTTTTTTCATATATATTGAAAACAATAGATTTTATCAATGTCAATGAAAAAAATGACTGAAATATAATTAAAAATTTAAACACTATTTAATCCATTTCAAGTTGATTAAACAGTGTTTTAATTATATTTGAATAAACATGAATTTTCCTAATGTTAACGCTAAAGCTCCAGAAATTAAAAAAAATACTTAATTCAAAGTAATTTTATAGCTTTCAGACAAAGGAAAGAAAATTAAAACAAAGCAAAATCTAACTTATTTTTGAGCCCACTTCTTTTTTTTTTTAATTAAAATTACACGATCTCGAGGAAGTGAATAATTGTATATTTTTGTATAACAGTTTCATTGTACAGAGTATAACCTGGAGGGTTAATTGCTATGTGGCAATTTCATCCAACCAACAAGAAAGATTAATTCTTCGCCATTCTAGTTGGTCATACAACCACACACAGAAAGGTTATTTTAACTTTGACAACGAACAAAAACAAGGTTTATTTAATTTAACATTTGAGAATCATGAGGAATCGAATTTTACATTTGAGAATCATGAGGAATCGAATCCGTAAATCTCACCAGCTTAGACCACGGAGATCCTCTTTTTACTTCGTTTGTATTTTAATACATGGATCTAACGATGTCTTGTTACGCAAATGATAAATTTTATGAAAATAATCACGATATGTGCCTTAGTTAATGTAAAATAAAGTATCATGCCACTAATTTAATATCATTAAAACGAATCTCTTGATGAATAACTAAAAAGATCCGAATAATTAGTGTAGAAATGCGTGCACTGAGAAGAATACAAGAAGTGACAACGTATGATATAATTATTAAGAATGAATGTGAACTTAAGCCTGATGTTATTAAATAGAATTAAGACAAGCACATTAAGATGGTTTGGGCGAGCAGAACTAATGAAACATAGAGTGCAAATGTGAGTAGAGAAAAGGACCAAGGAAAGTATGTTAGGTGAATGATATTTTGAAAGAAGGAAATGTAAAAAAAATATAGAAATCGTAGGAGTTGTATGAGAAGGTGTTTGGATGTAGAAGATACAATAGATGTGTGTCGCTATAATAAAGTATGGCGCTATCTCCTTTCTGCCTATCCCGATAGGGAGATAGCATTTTGGTACGTATTGTAATTCATTATCATTGTGTAGAGTACAACTTAGCGGATTTACAGCTATGTGACAATCTCCTCTAACCAATCAGAAAGCCATTAAACAGTGGGAATCAAACCCATAAACCCCAGGGCGGAAGAAAAGTGTCTTATAAAACTACTCCAAATGTAGCATCATTCAATCGCATACGTGATGCTGGGAAACAAAATCGTCTTCGATATGTAGATAGGTATAAGGTGTATGGATGTAGAGGAAGCGAAATACGAGGGCGGTCCGATAAGTACTTAGCCTCACCGCCCGATGGCACCAGTATCGCAAGAACAATTTTTTATCGCGTAGTACATTCTCGTTGACAGCTACTGTCAAAATTTCAGCCGAATCGGTTTTGTTTTGACCGCGTGTGGAAGCGAGCGTGTCCGCGGATTTGAGAAAAATGGAAAAAGAGCAATATCGGTCGGTGATTCGATTCTTGTTTTTGAAAGGGAAATCGCTCAGCGAAATCAAAGAGCGCTTGGATGCTGTGTACGGTGACTCTTCTCCTTCGATGGCGACCGTCAAAAATTGGTTTAACGAGTTTCAACGTGGTCGCACGTCGGTTTTTGATGAGCCACGCCCAGGTGCCCCGAAAAGGGCTACCACGGAGGATAACGTGACAAAAATCCACGATCTCGTATTGGCAGACCGCCGATTGAAGGTGCGCGAGATAGCTGAGACAGTAGGCAAAAGACCGCGCGGGTCATATCTTGCATGAAGTATTGGGCATGAGAAAGCTGTCGGCGCGATGGGTGACGCATTTGCTCACTCCGTTCAACAAGCGCAACCGTGAGACCACTTCAAAGCAGTGTTTGACGATGTTTACGCGCAATCCGAAGGAGTTTCTACGTCGTTTCGTGACCGTCTACGAAACATGGATACACTGGTACACACCCGAGACCAAGGAACAGTCGAAACAGTGGACTTCACCCGGCGAACGTGCTCCGAAGAAGGCGAAGACTGTCCTATCGGCCGGAAACGTGATGGGCACCGTTTTCTGGGATTCAAAAGGTGTGATCTACATCGACTTCCTGGAGAAGGGCAAAACGGTCACAGGGCTCTAATATGCCGAATTATTGGGCCGATTCGACGCCGAATTGCAGAAAAAACGGCCCCATTTGTCGAAGAAAAAGTGCTCTTCCATCATGACAACGCACCGGCTCACACCTCCGCCGTCGCCACGGCCAAATTGGTAGAATTAGGCTACGAACTGCTGCCCAATCCACCGTATTCTCCGGATTTGGCCCCGTGCTACTTATTTTTGTTTCCAAATTTGAAAAAGTCACTCGCCGGGCAGAAATTTTAGTCAAATGAGGAGGTTATCGCCTCCACGGAGGCCTACTTTGCAGACCTCCAGAAAACGTATTTTTCAGACGGGTTTAAGAAGTTGGAGCATCGCTGGGTCAAGTGTATCGAACTCAAAGGAGATTATGTTGAGAAATAAATCGCAACTTTTCCAAAAAATTTGTTATTCTTTTGTAGGCTAAGTACTTATCGGACCACCCTCGTATGTGTGTCGCGATAGAAAAATCTGGCATTCGATCATGTCTGCTTTACCGACAAGGAAACGGCATGATGGTACGTATGTATATAACCAACCTCCTTATCATTCAACTCTTAACATGATTACTGACTAAAATTAAGTTTCTTCTACTTGTGAAGGGAATATATTAATTCCGAAGTTCCTCAAGAATATTACAGATTTAATTATGGCAATAAGTTACAGATTAAATTATACCAATGTGTTTCAAATTGGACTATGCCAATCCGAATAAGCGAACACGTGCTGTGTTCGTGTTGATTGAAGTATTATGAAATGGAAGCCAGGACCCAACTGGCTCGAACAATACTCGACCCGGATAAGGAACTGCGTGGGTTATCACTGGCTCAGAAATATAACTTATTCTTGAGTGACATAAGAAAGATAATTTTATAATACCATTGACATTGTATTGTATTATACGTACGTTGTGTACAGTACTACTTAGCAGGTTTAATGCCATGTGGTAATTACTTCCAATCAAATAGAAAGATGTTAAAGAGATCTTGGTGAAGACCAGACTAGAATAGAACCCAACCACAAAGGATGTCACCAAGTAGACCACGAAGATCGTCACATTTGTCTTAATTATTATACTAGTTTTCATATGAAACGTTATTACGAGTATAATAAATCATTAATCAATATATAATCGGTTGTACTTACGTCCATATGTAACAATTGTTGTCATTATAAAAAAACAATAGGCGTTTGATTTTATTTGGCAGCTAGCATTTGATATGATTATAAAGCATAAAATAACAAGGGAAATCATATATTTATTAAGAAAAAAATACTTTATTGTTGAACAGCAAAATACAAATATTAAAACGAGAACACTTCATAACGAGTGAGAACGCTTGATTCTTCTAACATTTAGAATATTAAAATCCAATTATTAGATTCACATATCACTCTTACTCATTTTATATTGTTGCTATGTAAATAAATTCATGTGGTAGTTAATCGTTTACGTACAGTTTTCTGTCAATAAGATACTTATTCAGTTCTGAGTTTCATTTTATTCATATTCTATATTATCACAGATTTCCTGTTTATTCCGGAAACGGGTTTAATTCACCGTTTTGTTAAAAAAAACATAAATTTTCACACAAAATGTTGTCATCAAAGAACGCTTCAATCGAATTAAAAAAATGTTTACAAAATATATTAAAGTTTTTGATTAACTTTCGTCGTTTTTGACGAGTTGTTAGTAGTATTGTTTAAAATTTTGTAGATGCTAAAATAACTCTAGGTACGGTTTTATTATTATTAACAGTTTGTTGAAAAAATCATATATTGAGTTATATTCTCGTTACACACCCGGAGCATACTTGGTCGTACGATTCCCTTCCACCCAAGAGTTGCGCGTTATATTAAATGTGATATACATAAGTTTGAAAGATATCCAAAATTAATTCATTATTTTCAACTTATCTGCATTGAAGAAACGGACACATGAAAGAGATTGGTCAAAATACAATATTTAGAAATAATAATATATTTAGCCTCATTAATCGAGTCTTTAGGTATAGATCCACTAGAATAACCCCGTAACTCGCTGCCTCTCGACTTACGTGTTGGTATTACTAGTGAATGCAGAGAGGCAACAATAACGTCGTATACGAATTCTTAATCAGACTGATTGGACCCTTTTTTGGGTTCTATGTCATATAAGGTGAACGTCTTATCAATTAGGCCACGGGGGTTACTCATAATATGAATTTTAGTTGAATAAAATAAGTTTTTACTTACGAAAAATTCAAAATATCAATTAAAATATAAAAAATCTTTGAAAGATTCATGTATTATTAAATAAATATAACATCCTAATTTTTCTCGCCACCTTTCCTCAATGTTCAGCGCCTCTCCGATCATGTATTAGCATTACCCACAAACAGTGATTGCTCTGTGACCTTTCCAGTTCGTCGCTCCACCTTATTCACGTCGTTCTTTACTGCCCATGCCGTCAGGCTCTGAAACCAGGTACCACCTGCTGTAAAACTTACCCTCGTTGGCTTGCTAAAATACAATATTTCACATCCCTCTTCAATGATAGAATATGTTTCTCCATAACTCATATTTTCTAATTCTTTCTCATCTTCGTTCTCTTTTCTCAGTATTTAGTTATATTTGTAAATATTTTGTTAAACTGTGTTTTTAATTAGTTTAATGCTTTAACAATGCTTTTTTTGTACTTGAAAAAAAAAACTTAATTTTCACCCAATAATTGGCAGAAATCCGCGTAATTCTTATCTAGTTGGTAGGAATACATTGCCGTATGGCTGCCCTGTGTATACTTTACAATAAACTCACCCTTTGTTACTTTACAAAAAAAATCAAATAAATAATAACATATCAAAAGTATTCAAACCACTTTCATCACCAATGCGGGTGGGTTGTGCAACGTAAAGCACCATTCAACAACCGAAATGCATAAATCGTTAATATTAATTTGCATGATTCTAGCCCATTGAGTCTACTCATTTGCTGGACAGATATTCGCATGCATATTTAAAGCAGTGTCTGGTTTCCTTTATTAAAACCTGAATAATTAACGTATACAAAAACAACGTTCATTAATTGCTTATTAAATATTAACCTTAAAACGATATTTTATTAATTCACAAGCGAAATGGACAGTGTACAATAGGTAAATTGATAATTTCAGCAAAATTAAAATTATGTTTTTCTGTATCTAACAAACAATTCACGCTGTTTTTTTTACAAATTTAGCCGTCACTAAAATCGTATCCACCATAGAAGAGTGTTTAGTCATCAGCGATTTTTATCTATAGAGCGCGAAGGGATACCGACAAACCATGAATGAAATGTTCTGTCCTAAAACGAAGTTTTATTAAAGAAAGAGCAGCAAGTTTTTCGACTAAAATTCGACTAGACAAACCCTCGACTACACTAACTCGAGCATGTTCGTGTCTCACTGCAGATTTCCTTTGCTTGGTGAGAACGTTTACCAACGTGCATTGGTAAGTGAGGAATTTTACTATATTGGAGTTCGTTACAATGTATCGTAGTAATTGTGAAGACGTCAAGTCTCCAAAAACTTGCATAACGCCCAAAAATATAGGAATTCTGTTTTAATTGAGACAAGCTGCATTCCCAATATACTCATACGCGTAATGTCAATAATTAACAATATTTTCGAAGTGAATAAAGCGATGTATTACTCCAAAATTGAACTTATTCATGTTATTAGATACGAATACTTTTCTGTGAAACCTTCATCTCTGTGAAGCCTTCATGTCTGCGAAGATGGCGTTATCCGAAATGGTTTGATCACAACATTGTCAGGAATATTAAATTTAAGGTATCTTATCACAGAAAACGGAGAATCACTGATTACAAATAATATTTATTCAAATGTTGCAGATTTTGGCTGAAATATATGTTAATGTTGACCTGGCCTATGCTAAATCAAATCAAATTAATACGTCAAACCCCTACTTACTAATTCCGATTTTATGAATATGATTCATTGGACGAAACCCATTATAAGGTTTCGGATATTTCAACTGATCTCTATGGTATAGAGAGGATCCACGTGTATTTTTTATGTAAAAATACTTTTCCCAACTATTCTGATATTGAAAATAAAAATTAACTCAATTCCTATTGATAGTATAAAGAGCACAACGGTGGCTTGATCTGATGGCATACTCTTGTTCTTCATAAAACCATGTAGTGAGCTTATTACAGTTTTTCAAGTTGATATTTTCTCAAGAAAATTACTTGAAGGTTAGACTTAAATAGAACGTACAAACTAAAGACCTATTGGCAAACTCTACTCCAGCCACCTTGAAACCAAACTGCTTAAGATGCTTGTGGATCGTATGTTGAGATCACACATTAAACTAGTTTTTTTTTAATATACACTCTTTTCACAAAGATTTAAAAAAATATCTGTATTGTAAGTAATACATCAGCTGTTGTGTTTAAACTATGGCAATTTTTTTTATTCAATAAGGGACTATTTAAATGACCGAGAAATATATTTAGATAGTTTTAGTTAAGCTAACAGCATAAAAATTATAACTAAAAATAATTACCTTAAACACTTAAATGTCAACCTTTTATGGAATAAAGGTCTGCAGAAACATAAGATATTTTTTGTACTATCAACTTACTCAAATGAAACACAGAAATGTGAAAAAAATCGTACGATTTATTGATTCATTAATGTACACATAGAATTTTGCTCGTCTCTGCGATACATCGAAACGTGATGTAAATATCAAAGAAAATATGTTGCGTCATTATTTAGTTAACTGGGTTAAATTGGAAGAAGCATCCTAGAAAATATTTAGTTAACTGGGTAAAACTGGGAGAAGCATCCTAGAAAATATTAATGGCGTGTTATTTCACAAACCCCAAATAAACTGCGTTCGTCAACAAAATCCCAAATAAACAAAAGTTATTTTTGCTGGAGAATCCCACTCGAATTATGCAAATTCAATATAACATCACATATATTATGTTCCCTTTCTAAACAAATTCAATATAACATCACATATGTTATGTTCCCTTTCTAAACAAATTCAATATAACATCACATATGTTATGTTCCCTTTCTAAACAAATTCAATATAACATCACATATGTTATGTTCCCTTTCTAAACAAATTCAATATAACATCACATATGTTATGTTCTTGCAACACTTATAAGCGCTTATTTATCATAATTTGCCTATCCCAATAGAGGCATACTCTCATATTAAGACTTTTCACTCTTTCCTCTTTTACAATTCGGTTAATTTGATCGTGTCACGTAATTTTAGGTGTTCCTAAACTTCTCGTACTTTCTATACTACCTGTAGATTATTTTTGTAAATCTTCCATAATTTATCATTTCTATGTAACCGAAACTGTTTCTTTCTTACGTATCTTCTTCATAATAATTATTTCCTACTATTCTCATTCCTTATTCTCTCATACGACTACATTGTGTTTTACACATTCTACGCAACGCTCTTATTTCGACTGCATTATCTTACTTTCATCAGTTTTTAGTCATATACGGGTAACACCAAAGAAGTATATTAAAAATAGTTCTTCCTTAAACAATCATTCTACTCTTGTAAAATTGGCAACACAAGATAATTTTTCATCAATCATTAACACACATGTGTGCTCGACAACTCGACTACTCATATCTGAAGATTAATTTAGGTTTGTGACCCCAATTAGGGGACACGAAAGTTATAAATTTATTGCTTCCTATGAAAATTGTTATTTAGGTGTTTGTTTATTAAATTAATATTTATGCATACATAAATACCATCACACTATGCCCCTTTTGGAGTATGCAGAGAGCACATATTTTCACGCTTTTCTACGCATGCACATAGCTATCGTTCACATACATACATCTCGTTGTATATGCTCTCCTTTTTCTTACAATTATTTAAATTTATCCATCTTTTTCCGTTTTTTTCTCAGTTTATCTCTTTCTCACTCTCCATTAATTTCAGAGACATATATTTATTTAATTTGTCATTCATTGCTCATTCTCTCAATGTGCCAAACCATCACAAACATTATAATACCAGATATTCTGCGCAAGGCACACAATTTCAGCGGATTTACTATTTTTATTTAAGAAATAATCGAACCGATGCCATGGATCATGTCAAACTTCTTGTTTGATCATTTTTTTTAAATTTAAACCGTAACGATTACGAAAGAGTTTATGTATATATCAAACCAAATATATTTGCCCTTACTTAATAAAAAAACAAAAATGGCATTATAATAATAATATTAATAAAATGACAATTTCTTTGGCGCCGTTTAGAGAGCAAAGTCTACTAAAGGGCACAAAAAGTTTGAAGTCTCGTAACCAGAGATAAGTTCTTTGTATATGTGATCAAATATCTCAGGTGGTATTGCAGGGTCTTACGGTCTAATGGAAAGTCAATTTACTATCTATTCATCAACAATACTGTTTTTTTTAATTACTTAATTTTTTAGCTCATAAGCTGCCTTTTACACATACGATAAGCAAGGCGCTAAAATAAAGTATTTTTTATTGGTAATACTCGTAGTGTTAACTGTTCGTTTACAGATTTTACACTGTTTGTAATCTTCATGAATAATTAAGCAGTTTTTATAAACAAAGTTCCCATATAAGTCACATGAATAGAAAGGAAAATTGAGGTCAAGCATGATCATAATAGGTAGGAGTCACTTCCAACCGTGTAACACAACGAGAAAGTGAAACTGAGTTCGCTTGTTCACAACAATTCATTCATTCATTTGTATGATATTCCTCAACATACCCGCATATCCTCATATTGAAGATCTTGCTGTAAACATATGTTATGTCATAAATATAGTTACATCTGGAATTCATTATGTGGCAATAAGGTGAAACAACGTAATCTGATGTGAGAATTTAAAAGAAAATATAAAACTATCCGATAGAGGACAGGGAACACCGAGACGCCGCGCCGCGAGGAAGCCTGCCTGCATTCTGCAATAGTAAAAGTACATTGTGTATGGAAATATTTGCCTTTTTTATATACGAGGTATTCACTTTCTTACCAAAAAATACTGACGTGATTAATTCGTTACAGTCGAGAAGACAGGAGATCACAGAATTTGTACCAAACATTAATATCAAAGTTTTTTTTTATCTGAAGCCAACATTTTGTTATAATCGAAGATAACAACTTTCAAGGATTTTAAAAAATATTATAATTTTAAAATCCGAAAATATAAAAGCTACAATTTCGGTGGTATTTTCCAGTTTAAAAGTTACTAATGCAGTCGCGAGTTCACAAAAATTCAAAGAGCTAAGGCCATTAAAGAACTAATTTCCTTAATTTTCACCGCACCCTTGGGGTGATTTAATCATGAAACGACGCTATAAAAGTTATCGCATTATGATTATTTTTATTGCCTCAAAACATTTCATTCCCAGACGGGAGTCGACAACCGTTAGGTCAAGATTCATCAAAGACTAGAACTGCAAGTTTATGCGACCATTCAAACTGATTATTAAAAATATTAATAATCAGTTTGAATGGTCGCATAAACTGGGGATCAAAGTGAATGGTGTATGCGTCAATAACATCAGGTACGCAGATGATACGGTTGTTCTGGCAGACAGTATTGACGACCTTCAAACGCTTAGAGATAAAATTAATGAAGCCGGTGTGAGGCTGGGGCTGAACATGAACGTGAGTAAAACTAAGTTCATGGTGTTTGGCCGGCAGGATCACACAGGAGCACGTCTTACATTGAACGGTGCTGATATAGAGAGAGTAAAAAAATTTAAATACCTAGGAAGTATCCTAGTAGAAGACCTCGACCCAGAAACCGAAGTCAAGTGCAGAATTGAATCATCTCGTGCGGCTTTTAATAAAATGAGAAGCGTATTCTGCGATGATAATCTAAACTTGAAACTTTGACAACGGTTAGTCAAATGCTACGTTTGGTCAGTGTGATTGCATGGAGTGGAATCATGGACCCTCGAAGTTGGTAGTATGAACAGACTGGAAGCATTCGAAATGTGGATGCACCGGATAATGCTACGGATACCCTGGACGGATATGGCCAGCAACACAAGGGCTCTTCAAAGAGCCAAGGTTGATCGAGAGTTGCTGACTAATATTAAAATCCGAAAGATGTCCTATTTGGGTCATGTACTTAGAAGAGCAAAGTACAAATTACTGCACCTGATCATCAAAGGCAAAATAGAGGGTCGAAGAGGTGTTGACAGGAGGCAAATATCCTGGCTCCGCAATATACGTGATTGGACTGGTATGAGGAGCGTTGGGGATCTTTTTCGTGCTGCCGGGGACAAAGATACCTACTCTCAGGTGATATTCTACGTTGGGGGCACCTGACATGACACTGAGAAGAAGAAGATTAAAAATATTAAATACCTGACCAAGTTAAGAAAATACAATTATACCAGGAAATTTCAGAAAATGCCTAATCTATTGTACTTTATTTGTATCAAGTACAATTCTTATTTATAATAACCATGTACTCGTATATTAAATAAATTTAGTTTTGTTCTGTTGATATCGTTCACATCACTCAGTAAAATGAGAATTATAAGGAGATGACTTGTATAGTGCTAATTTGCTATACAATAGTGGTTTTTGAATTTATAAAGTGCAACTCGTAAGCGTCACTAAATAAATTCAGGCGAAACGATGTCTGGAATAAATATTTAAAATAGAATGTCAATAATGAAATACAAGTAAACTATTTACCAGATTTTGAGGACCGGTAATTCAAAACTATAACCGTGAATTTGTAATAACTTTAATTTATCTTATGCATTTCATTGAGGATATTCCCGTATACACTGTTACCTTATTTCAAATTACGATAATGTATATAATGTTTAACTAAAGTCGTAAAAAATATGTGTTTTAATGTTAAACACGAATAATAAATTAGATGTCCTTTAATATGAAAAGGTTTCTCACCCACGTCGTAGAACATAGCGCTTTTAGTTAAGACGCATTCCTCGCCCGAGGAGTTTGAAAGGAAAAGGTTAATGATAATGAGGAAAGGTGAATTATCGTGAAATCGATTATCAACGAGGACCGGGGTCGGGAGTAATGTCCAGAACGAATCTCCTCCCGGCCGCTTTGAGTATTCCTCAAGCAAAGCGAGCATCCCCGGGGAGAGCTGACAGAGGCTGACTTGGAGCTTAAACGACTGTGTTAACTGATGAAGACCTTTAATCACAATCTTTTGACTGGAAATACTAGGAAACTTGATTTCTAAATTTCTTTTTAATGATGTACCTTATGGTGACTGTTAGTAATAAAAAAAAACATTTCTATATTCTCTTATTACAATAAGGATGAGATTAAAACTTTAAGGTTGCTCTAGTTTTGTAGTTATCGAGTAGTTTGAAAAAACGAGAACAAGATAATACAAACGATTTTATTTTTTACCTTTCTTTAAACATAAAGATCAGCTTATGTTAAGAAAATACTGAACTTTTTCAGAGAAAAATCGAAAAAAACAGCGCCAGACAAGTTATCCCCTGGAGTGCTCAGCGTAAATATACTCATATAAAAACAGCGCCAGACAAGTTATCCCCTGGAGTGCTCAGCGCAAATATACTCATATAAAAACAGCGCCAGACAAGTTATCCCCTGGAGTGCTCAGCGTTAATATACTCATATAAAAACAGCGCCAGACAAGTTATCCCCTGGAGTGCTCAGCGTAAATATACTCATATAAAATCAGCGCCAGACAATTATCCCCTGGAGTGCTCAGCGTAAATATACTCATATAAAAACAGCGCCAGACAAGTTATCCCCTGGAGTGCTCAGCGTAAATATACTCATATAAAAACAGCGCCAGACAAGTTATCCCCTGGAGTGCTCAGCGTAAATATACTCATATAAAAACAGCGCCAGACAAGTTATCCCCTGGAGTGCTCAGCGTAAATATACTCATATAAAAACAGCGCCAGACAAGTTATCCCCTGGAGTGCTCAGCGTAAATATACTCATATAAAAACAGCGCCAGACAAGTTATCCCCTGGAGTGCTCAGCGTAAATATACTCATATAAAAACAGCGCCAGACAAGTTATCCCCTGGAGTGCTCAGCGTAAATATACTCATATAAAATCAGCGCCAGACAAGTTATCCCCTGGAGTGCTCAGCGTAAATATACTCATATAAAAACAGCGCCAGACAAGTTATCCCCTGGAGTGCTCAGCGTAAATATACTCATATAAAAACAGCGCCAGACAAGTTATCCCCTGGAGTGCTCAGCGTAAATATACTCATATAAAAAATATATTTTTTCCTTAAACCGATTTCTTATTCCATTATTTCAACTATATTTGTCCTTATCTATAGTATTAACATCATTCTTATAAAATGTACATGCCGGAATGAATAAAAAAGAGGTTAAATGAAGTATAATAACATATTACATAAATAAGTAAAATATTTTGACTTTATACATTTTAATGCTATATTATAGATGAACGGATGAGTATCAAAATATTGAGTAAAAAAGTTTTAAACACAACAATAAGTGGGAATCATGGTAGAAAGTGGCTGAGAAAAGTATGAGTGGACCAAGTCAATGAAATTTTGAAAGAAGGAAATGAAAGTAGTAAGAAAAATAGAAGGAATATAAGAACACGTACAGACGCGAAGAAGACGAAAGAAGTGTGTCGTTTGGCGCTATGTCATTTTACCTACCCCAACAGTGAAATGATATAATGGTAGGTATATGTTATTGTATTTTTTCTTTACTTTGTAGATTCGGAGGAAAATTAAAAACAAAACCGCAATTGCTGATTACCGGATTTTTTATAATAAAGCAACATATTGTTGTTCACAATATATGACTATATATATACACATAAATGTCGTATTTTAAAAATGAAAACAAAATAGTTCTTATATAATATAATTTCATTGTGTATCGAAATGAACCCACTCAAACTACGATTACACAGTCCAAATATGACGTCCAAGTAAAATGAATCAAACACATTAGAATATGATATGTCGGCGCTAAGTCTCGACACATCGCACTGTTTACGGGAGATGCGTCAAAACACCAAAGGTCTTTATATCGTGAAAAATGCGGTTTGGTCGGAACCTGTTATTGGCGCTAAGTTATCGACCGGTACTGGATCATCTGGTTCCCAAAAGTAGTCGCCACCCGAAACAGTATTACATAACGTGTAAACGGTTCCGACAAGTGGACAATAATATCATATTCGTATTATTACTACACCAGCTCTTGTTATGCTCATTCGTACTCGTACCTGCCACACGTCACCTGCTCGCCACTTCACCGCGCCGCGTTGTGTCGCCACTATGCTGCGAGCTCATTGTTTTCATTCGAACCTGCCTCGACTGACAGCCGTTGCTGTGGTTAGACACTTATATGTTTTTATAGAACTTTGAATTGATGCCCTGGCATGCTTTAAGAAGCGACTGAAATAACTCTTAATTTCTAGTCAGAAATATAACGTTTTTCATTACAGATTTTTTTTTCTTTTACTTCCCTCTCCAACATTCCTTCCTTTTACTTTTATTGATGATAACTCACTTTATATGAAAAGGAATGTTCATGATTGTCCGTCTTTGTGGGCATATGCTCACGTATGTGTTCATGGATTTCGTGGGGGTGAATGGTCATTTGAATGTTTTTTTGCGACCATGTAACTTGCTTCATTTACTTTTGTCTGGTTGGTTCGAAGAGATTGCCGCCTGGAAATAAACTTACAAGATTGCATTTGCAATAAAAGTTTAAATAAATAAAAACATGTATTTTTCAATACTACTGAAAATAAATATTCTTAAGTATCTGGAGAAAGTCCTCCTGCTTGTCTGCCTTGAAGAAGATCATCTTCTATAATTTTATTTATCTCACTAAGTCATCTACTCCGTACATAGCATATAAACTTCGTTTAATTTATCTCGGTCTTTTCTCTTCTTTTGAAAGTAACTTGATAAAAATACATTTTTTTATTCCAGTTAACATACTACTGAGGGACGAGGTATCAAATTTTAACTGTAACATCGATTACTGTGTGTTGAACGTGACCGACGTAGTATCTGTCCACACACTGTCATTAAATTCAATTTAAAAAAATCTTAATTATCTTTCCCCAACCCTAGTTAGGGAAGGCAATCAAACACTAGAGAGGATGTACAAGTGAATATAGATTTATTATTTTCAAACGAACAATTTCTTCCATATTCACTAAGTAATGAAAGTATGCATTAACTACAATAGTTAAAGTTTACAATCATGTAAAATCCGCGTCCATTGTGACATAAAAAATTAAACTGTAATACAATACAATAAACATGTTATCACCTGCTTTATTATGTTTTTTTTTCTGAGTTAACTGTTCATGTCTGGACTTTCTTTACCTACACATCTTTGCCATAACGAAAAACTGATAAGTGTTAAAGAAATAACGATGCATTGTTTCAACAAATACATAAAATTAATATTAAATCAAGCGACGAACCTTACAATTGCAAAAGACTGTTCAAACAGTTTTGAAAAGTTGATATCTACAGAAAGTTATAATGGTATTGTGAAAATAAAATAAAGAATAATCAGCACTAAAAAGCCTGTTTTTTTTATATTCGTTTGTTGACACTGGTTAATTGTTGACAATCAAACTTGCACTTGCCTTAGCCGGTGTCCATTCTGATTTAACGAAAAGCTTTGATCCCTTTTTTTAACTCAATGATAATAATTGTTTTATTTTTCTTCTAATATCAGTTTTGACAGCGGCCGTGGTCTAACAGTTAAGCTTGACGATAAGCAAGCGGGTGCCCCAGGTTCAAATCCTAGTGAAATCATTTCCGGGAGGTTTTACGCTTAGACCGTTTGGAATCTGATTTTATGGTTTTCTGTTACTTATATACAACTTATATTGAATTTTTATAGCGCTTTTAAATAGCACAAAATAACGCTATATAAAACCCTGTTTGACGAAAAGCCGTAGCAGATTAAACCTGCCGATCGCTTTAGGTATTCTTGCCTTCGGAACTTTGAGTTTATTTTTTAAAAAACTGTATATTTGCTGAAGTACACTATTGTAAACCAATGCACGCACATATCTTCCATCCAGAAGATGACTTATGTTACATCACATCATACATGATCTCGAGGAGTAGCCTATCATATCGATTATATCAGTTTGGATCGAGTTAGGTCGAGACATATGACATTGTCAGAAAAATATAGAAATACATTATCATGAAGAATTAATCAATAGCCATTCTCACCTCAATTTTTTGCAGGTTTGTTTATTTTTTCAATCCAAGCAGACATTATTAAACATTATTTTGTACTTTAAAAACTTTTCGTACCACTTGTTTACATTATCTTCAGATTTCAATAACTAAATATTTTGTAAAATGATTTCTAAAGCTGAAGTCCAATCACTATTTTTTTACCAAATTTGTTTATTGAAAAATTATAAACATCAACAAATTTGAGAAATAACGGTGACACGTGGTTGACTTAGATACTGTTGTTTTTTTGCATGAAATTTAAAAAAAAATAATAAACTCAAAAAACTTCATCTGACTCTGTATTTCAAATAATGATTAATATTGACAATAATTTGCGTATGAAAAATAAAAAAAACTAAAAAATCATCACCCAATATATTTTGTATTTTACAAATTAACAACAATACTAAAAGGAAAATGTATATACTGCCGTTTTCGAGAGCAAACTCTCCTCAAGAACGCTCTAGCTCCGGTTTCGAACCAAGTATTGATTAACAAAATATTGCATAACATCAAATAATGTTTCAGAAATGGTAAATTCATTCAGATAAATTCAATAATTTTATATGTTTTTTACATACATATACTATATACCAACACACCATTCCCCTATTGGAGTAGACAGAGAAGACAAATCGCCAAACTTTCCTATCATGAAATACCTCCATTGTCTTCTCCACATCCGTACATATTCTCCTCCTGTTTCTCTTACTCCTGAAATTTTATTCTAATTATCTCAATATTTTATTTAAATAAACACAATACTTTTTTCTATCTTTGCATCCTAAGAAAAAAACCGTCAGTGCTATTTTTCACCGTTTCGACATAATCACATATTTACATTAAAGTCTTAAATAAAAAACTAAAATTTTAAGACGCATAAGGGGTTTCTATATAGCATATTTATTCTGTGATTTTAATTTTCTCTTATACCTTATAATTCTGGTCACACCCAAACATTCTACTTATGAAAGAAAGGAAATATCCAGTAGCACTATATATGTAAATAAGAAGCAGAAAGAAAATTATACAATTCTATGATATCAAAAAACATGATGGTAATATGGAAGAAACATAAACCAAGATTCCCTCCATTTAACAGAAAATGTCCTAAAACTTAATGTATGTTAAAACGAGTGTAAAATTCAAATCACGTCTTCCGCAGTCCATAAAGTAATAGTTTTTCTTCCGACTAAAATTATATTGCATTTCTTAATTTGATGGAAAGTCTTGAAACAGTCTACGAGCTAGTGGAATGGATTCATAAAGACGTCTAAAAGAATAAGGTTTCTGCTTCATCGGATACTCCTTCTGGCCCATTAAGCCTGCAGGATAACAAGCTCAGCTGCTGACGATGCAATTATTCAAACTTTCAGTAAGATTTCTTCGAGAAGAACGAACAGGATACTTGTTAATAATACGACTTGATACTCGAATCAGACAAACTTCACGCTATATCAATCATCTCTGTCAAATCCAATTATATCTTTTTAAAATAACATTTATCAAAATACAATAAATTATAAATGGAACAAGATATAATATATTATACAATATTTTAAAGTTGGAATTTGGAAATATGAGTCTCTTTAGACTGAACTGGATTATTATTATACAATATATAAATTAAATATTTCAATGCATTACAATATTTTTATGGATAATGGCGCTTAATAGTGATCAATTATGTTTTACAATAACAAGTGAGCGACGTTTAACATGAGTATAAGATGAATCCAATACAATAACAAAGCAAACCCATAGTCGTAGCATACTCAATTCATTCTGGCATTAACAAATTCTTCCCTTCACTCTTGTAAGTTCATGGTCGTATGAAAGTCCATACAATACCCATACTGATTGCCCAATAAGCGTAATATTGTTATGCGGGAGTTCTACAAATATTTTTTGTAATCACTTCATTATGAAATAAAATATTTTGCATATGAGTCTAAATTGATAAACTAAAGTTTTATGATTGTTCTGTATGTATAATATATGCCAAAATTCGTCAAAATAAACTGTTTATTTAATTTGTATATATAGTAGTATTTCAATTCAACCACGTTTTTAACACACCCCTGTCGAGTCAAATCTTGTAGAATGTTCCATTTATGTTAAATATAATATTCAATGTTCTTTCTTTTCTAAATTATATGTTTAATGTAAACAGTAACGTTTCTCTATTTTGTAATTCTCTTTTGGTTGTATATTTTGTTTAGTGAGGCGGCAGCCCTGTTATTTTGTATTAAAAATGTTATTACGGTATTTTTTAATATTTTATACGTCGACAAAGATTTTAAATATTGTGTACGTCGGCAAACAAAGAAAATGTGGGTTTGATTCCCATCAGTCACCTTTTGGTTTTAATGAGGCCCTCATCAGGCATAGTATACCATAGATTCAATGATTCCTTTTTTTCGCATCATTTCATAGAAATATTATTTATTTTCAAGATGTATTTATAAAAAAATACATTTTTACGACTTTCTCTTATTGAATTTTAAAAACTTTATTATCCCCATTCAATGTTTTAAATTTTCGAAGAAATTTTTCTTTTTTGTTTGGCCATTTTGCAAAATATTCCTTGGAAAATTAAATAACTTAATGAACATTTTAGATATTATGAAATTCAGTATCAAAATATGTAAAGATAATAGTCCACAATAGTATTTTGGTGCCAACTTTGATGTATGGGAGTGGAAAGATGACGTGAAAAATGACTGAGAAAAGCCGAATAAATATGCATTGAGAAGCATACAAGAAGGGACAATGTATAACGAAATACGGAAGGGACAATGTATAACGAAATACGGAATGTGTGATTAGAGATGAATGTGAACTCATGTGTTGAATAAGATGAAGAAGAGCACGTTGAGATGGTTTGGGCACGTGAAACGAATGAATGAAGAAAGACTAACAAAAACGATATATATTGCAAACATGAGTGGAAGGCGTGTGAGAGGAAAACCAAGGAAAGTATGATTGGATCAAGTGAATGATATTTTGAAAGAATGAAACGTAGATAGTCAGATAAATCGAAAAAGGTGTATGAATATGGAAGAAGCTAACGATATATCTCTAAATAGAAAAGGCTGACGCTTTGTCATCTCTGCCTACCTCGACAGGAAAATGGTGTGATAGTATGTATGTATGTTCAGAATTCAAAGTATCCTAATTGCTCATTGCGTTATTTAATTTCTCATGAGATATTATGACACATGAATGGGCAAGTTTTTTTTTCTTCAAATAAATTAATCAATACTTACATAAAATATCCCCCTTAAAAATTTAATAACTTTTACACATTTTTATTACATCTCATCCAGTTATATTAACTTCCAAGTGGTCGTCCTAAATGGTCCTAAAAAGAGAGCGAGTTAAATTGTTGACGTGTTAATGATAGAAGAAATAGCTTCAAGTACATTGGCGGGGCAAATGGTTGCTGTCTGTTGACTCCTAATAAACTCTGCCCATTTTGGACTCCATTTGGAGTTCCAATTACAGGGGATGATTCGAGTGCCGTCCATTGAGGTTTGGAAACACATATAACCGCCCTACCAAATTTTAAACTCCCACCACAAAATTTAATTCCGTTCGGGAGATCAATACGCTTTTACCGTAAATACTTTGTTTTGTTTTCCGAAACTTGATCAACACATGAAGAGTATTGTTGGTACAATGAATATTAAGTATATTGTTTTCATACAACCTGTTTTAACTTACCATATATAGCGCAGTTAAAACACAATTTTCATTCCAAGAATGCTCCTCAAATTTCTGCTTACAGTCTTAAAAAACACGTTACAAAAAATAAATACAGTTGAAAACCAAATATTAAAACCACTGGTAAATAGTAACTGAGACGCCGGTAAACTTGAGGAACTCAATAGCCAAGCAGAAAAATACTGGTCTTCTACTCTAGGGTTTCGGGTTTGAAATTTATTAAAAGTTCCCAATGGCGAAGTGTCCGAGGCTAGTTTTTTTTATATATTTTAAGATACTCATTGATACAAGCTGTTTTAATGTATCTGGAAATTATTTACACCATTGTGAAATACGATTGTTTTTTGAGCTATTAAGGATGTCACTACTCGCACACGGAATGACCATATTGAACGAAATTTCCAATATAGGTATCTTCCATATCTCGATGGGCAAATTAGGGATTAAGGTATTTAATAAACCTTGTAAGCATAACTAAACTACTTGACAGAGTAGCATGAAGAATAAATTTTCAAATTGTTATAACTTTTAGACTTTTATCTATTTTTTTGTTGTACTATGCATTTTATTTGACATAATTGCGTTAAGCCTGTATAAAATGTAAAAAAGTATTTACCTTTTTTATTTAGTATAATTCATTTTTTGTTACATGTGTAATGTTAAAACAACTGCAACTTAACCATGAACTTTGATCTATGTGTTTACTTAATTTAATTAACAATTTATGCCCCTCCATAGGTCGATCAGTGGTAAGACATTTATCGTGCACTTGCGGCCTTCGGAATTAATTCCAGATGTTTGACAAAATTGAGAGTATGTTACATCACATTAATACTTTTTAACATATTTCTAACCAGTTGAATAAAAAATATTCGTGAATGGCTATAAGCTCGCTAGATCATACTGTGTACAATGAAAGTGAGACACATTAAATTATTTTCATGTACTAATTTGTGTGGCATTCCGTCAAATTTATATCCCTTTGACGGCTACAAGGAACTTTAACCGCGGCACGTTTTTGGGTAAAAAGAAAAATGTGACACGGCATAATCCCGCCATAAAAAAATAAGCCGGACCGATTGTGCCAGTAAAGGCAGGAATAACGATTGGATGATGGAAATTAGCGTTATTAGCAGATAAAGGGACCATGGAACGGGGCCGGGTAGCGTCCGGTTCCTGACTCCATCAAAGGGAAATTTGCGTTATTAGCAGATAAAAGGATCATGGAACGGGGCCGGGTGGCGTCCGGTTCCTGACTCCATCAAAGGGAAATTAGCGTTATTAGCAGATAAAAAGACCATGGAACGGGGCCGGGTGGCGTCCGGTTCCTGACTCCATCAAAGGGAAATTAGCGTTATTAGCAGATAAAAGGACCATGGAACGGGGCCGGGTGGCGTCCGGTTCCTGACACCATCAAAGGGAAATTAGCGTTATTAGCAGATAAAAGGACCATGGAACGGGGCCAGGTGGCGTTCCGTTCCTGACTCCATCAAAGGGAAATTTGCATTTATTTATTACTTTCTAATACACAGATGAGCTCTCACCACTAGTTTATTATGAGTTTTTGATAAAAGTCATTTATAAGTATCGAATATGATATTTTTCTTTTATCCTTTATGGTAAAACCTGAATGGTTTTTTTACCACGTGATAATCTCTTCCCATTAACAAGACGACCCCCGTAGGCTAGTTGGAAAGACTCATGTATTTTATCCCGGGGCTTGCAGGTTCAATTCTCGTTGGAATCCAATTAAAAAAAGGATTGTAGTCTGGTTGTCATTTAGGCCTCTGTAGCATCTTTCTGGTAGGTTAGAAGAGATTGCAACATTTCGATAAACCCGCTAAGTTGTAATGTATACAACGAAATTATAATATAGTACAATACAAAAATGTTAAATAAGCCCTAGGTGAATATCACATTGAAACACTTTTGTTTTAATCAATAAAAGCAGGAATTATGTCCGCAACGCCCGGCCACAATAACATGCATTTTACTAACTAGTTTACGGAGGTCATAACAGGTATTTTACTAACTAGGCTACGGAGGTCATAAAAAAACTTGTACACAATGTACACAAAAAAGAAAAATTCAATATCAACTAGAAGTATCACATGCTCAACTTTATGAGGTTGATCAGTTGACCAACCTCATAAAAGTTATCACCCTAAAAGTAATTAAATTTGGAGCAAAAAGAAAAAAATATTTTCTCCAGGCTCTTTCTGAGATTAAAAATGATAGCCTCTACAAAGGTATATATCTATATAAAAATATATTCGAAGTTTCCCTACGATCAAAGTAATTTCTGTGCAAATTTCTCAAAAAAAAACGAAAAGTATAAAGTGAGAAACATGGGAGATGAGGGTGTTGATGATGATGCAGTATAGATTGGCTAAAAACTCCGAGAGGAAGTGGTCGTAAAAGGGGGAGTTAAATAGACAAGCATGGAGAGAGGAAAGCCCACCCCGGGCAGTACGACCGGAGAGTAGACCGAAAAGCTTTTGGACTTAGTAGACGGTTCATTTATTTTATGAAGCGTTCGTTTCACAAGTGAGAATAAAAGTGCTTTCACTAACAGTATTATGTAAGTTCTCATATGTGAGTCTTTTTTTATTTATGTAATTATTAAACAAGATATTTCAATAAATATAAAAGCTTAGAATTGAAAAATACGTCATTATCATTTTAATAAGATGAAATAAATTTACTATAAAAAGTTAGTTACAAAAAAGTATATAATATTGTATGTAGGAATAATATTTTTAAAATATATAGATGCTGTAATTTGTTTTTATCAAACACTGTTTATTCCACTTTTTATAACGGTATAACCCTACCGGTTTCAAAGCTTTCCCCTCATCATCAGAGGAGCACAAACAATACTCTAGTTTGTGCTCCCCTGATGATGAGGTGATAGTCTTGAAACCGGTAGGGTTATACTGTGATAAAAAGTGGAATAAACAGTGTTTGATAAAAACAAATTACAATGTCAAAGTTTTGTACATACATTACTGATTGAATATAACTAATTCATATTATAATACACACAAATTAGTAATTAAACGCCATTAGTTAATGTAAATTTCTGTTTTGACTACATTTGAGAAAGTTCTTAATATAAATATACGTAATAATAATACAACTTGTATTGCGCTGAAGAAGATCGTTTCGCTTATAAATTTACTAAAGATGGCTCGAAACAATTACTCAATAAATGATGCTGGATAGAATTCTGAAAGTAACACAAAGCCCAGGATCTTAATAATAGGTCTAATATCGTTCAACAACACGTATCAGAAATGCAGCCTCTGATGTTTGAGCAAACATCAAAACAATTGTAAAGAAATAACGATGCAGAATAATAAATACCTCCAATGGAGATTTAGAAAACCCCGGGGCAGAAGTTATGAACCTCTCTCTCAAGTTAGCGTCTACATTAGAATATAAAAACAATTACTTGTACAGATTTTTCTCTGACCTTATCCTAAACCAACCCCACGATCCAGGAATCTTTTTTTGTTATGTGAATAATATTTCCTAAAATGGGTTACCCAAATATCGTTTCAAGAACCCTTTAGATTTATTACAATCATTTTATTATATCACAGATGTAATAAAATTTGTAATAAATCTTTAGGGCTATCCTAGAACTTTTTAACTAACACCTTGAAATTTCGTGTGTAAGTATTAAACCCATTGTGGAGAATACCAAAGTTTATGGGAAAAATGGGTGCCTGATAAGAGAGGAATAAAATCAAAGTTGGTCATAAAATATGACCATATAAATATTGGCTGGGAGGTGTTAAGATCGTTCGCAGATGGAAAAATTCTTGCACTAATAATAATAAATTGAGATCGATTTCCACAATCATAAAACAAAAATTCTTCAAACAATTGTTTGAGAAACATAATCGTCCCAGTTGTTCTTATTTAATTTTTTTTAAATATTACAAGCTAGGATCGTACCAAAATATTACAAGCTAGGATCGTACCAAAATATTACAAGCTAGGATCGTACCAAAATATTACAAGCTAGGATCGTACCAAAATATTACAAGCTAGGATCGTACCAAAATCGCAAACCATTTGTATTTTTTCAAACTAAGCAGTTTGAAAACGCAAACTCAACGATAACTGATTTAAAATAAAAAAATGTTAATTAAATGTGTGTTTTTATTTTACTGTTTAATTTATAATAAATTATTAGCAAAAAATAAGCGACTATTTCTCCCCGACTTTAAATTACTTTGATAACATGTAAAGCTAGCTTTCATATAATCTGATGGATAGTAACTTTAGAGCATATTTTGGATTGATCCATTGTACTTTTGATTATTATTAAAGCTTGATTTTGATCTGATCGAAGGTTGAATTTGGTCTGATTCAGAATTTACCTTGATCTGATCAAAGTTGATATTGATTTGATGCAAAGTTGCTTTTGATCTAAATCAATGCTGATTAAGATTCAAAAATGTTAACTCTGATAACAAAGTGTATTAAATTTATTTATTTTTATAGTGACTAAAGATTCCTCCAACATCCTTCAAATTACAGCTTTGATATGCTCTTAATCAGATGTAAATTGAGCTTAAAGAAATATAAATGTGATAGTGAATTGTGTATAGTTTATTCATTTATTTGATACTTCATTGTATAAAAAATCGGTGGACTTATTACTAAGTGGCAATCTCTTCTATTCAACCAGACAAAAGTAAATAAAAAATGTTACATATTCGTAAACGACATTAAAACTATTATTTATAAATACGAAATTTATAAACAATATAAACTATTAAAATGCTAGTGAGATATTATCAATCAAAGGAAAAAAGAATGGGAAGGTGGAGAAGAAAGCTAAATCGGGAATGAAACGCGTAACAAACCGAATTGAATTAAAGAGTTTTTCCAGTCGCCTTTTAAAATATACCAATGACGGAATGAGTAAAATATTAGTTGGTAACTAACTGGTTTCAGAGTCTCACTGCAATTGAAACATTAATGAGAGGTTTAATGGGGAGTAGAGTTAGAAGTTATTTAATAATGCTAAGTGTTTTATTTTTATATTTTAGTTTTATTGACTTTGGGCGAAATAATTTAAGCAAACAATTTGAGATAATTTTGTGTGTGGGAAATCAGTGACATTTGATAACACTATATGGATTAAAATAATATTTTAGCGACGTCTTTGTAAAGCGGACGTGAACTCTCATAGAATTCGTAGATGAAAAGATCATCACAAGCAATTTATTATTTTGCAAGGGCTCGTAAACCAACAGTTGCCGTTCCAAGTGCGCAAGTATTCTAACGATAATATCCAGGGACTCGACTTGTTTCGTTATTAAGAAAAAGTATTTTTAAATATTCTCTGATATAACATTAACACGAATAGTGTCATGAAGTGTGTATGTCGTACTAAATAAAAAATTAACATGGCTCGCATAGTTTGTTCAAGAAAAATACTGTAGATTGGCGAAAAGGGCGTTCAATTCATGGTCTCTAATTTAAGTTTTCTGCGGTTTACTTATCAAATATGTTTTTTTCTTAACATACAGATGCGAAGAAGTGATGTTTTAACTACAGCTTCCCCTCTCATTTCTATCCTTCAAACTTAACTTATATATTTTTATTTGATATATTTAATGTCAAAAATAGGGGATTCGAAGCCCGAGCTACTCGTAGATTCTGCACTATAAAACGTTTTAAAATGTCCTTTTATTATTATGATTTCGGCACAATTTATTAATTACATATTTAATTAACAGTTCAGTTAACCATAAAAACCAATGCTTAAGAAATAGTTATGACCTACAAAATTATTTAATTTAATATTTCATTGTCATTGCCAACCAAGATATATGGCCACCAGCCAGCAATATCGAGATTGATGTTAGGGAAAAAAATCATGAAAAGAGCGCAAAAACTGATGATTCATCCGGATAAAGCATGTTTTTTGAAATTGAAATAAAAAATACTTGACGACTGAGTTGAATTTTCTGAAAACCAACTGCTGACGTACTTGTAGAGCCCTGCATAGATGAGGGTTCTTGAATGAAAGTAGCATGGAATATGATTGTGGGACAGGACTCACAACACATGGTAGCTTGTTCGAACATCGGGACTATATGCTCTGAGCAAGGCCTGATTGGTGTAAATCACAGAGTGACATATCTTGCCTCCTACTATGGCATAATTAATAATTATACCATATACTACACATAGCATAGTTAGTAATTCATGACATGAAAACAGAAAAGTTGAATGCTTTAATTAAATGTAATATTACAATATATTATTTATAGTTAAGGCATTAACGTTGTGGAGGTTTAAAGACATTGTAATTTGTTTTATCAAACACTGTTTATTCCACTTTATGTAACGGTATAAACCGACCGATTTCAAGGTTTTCCCCTCATCATCAGGTAGGTTCACCACAACAAGACAGTCTTGTTTGTGCTCCCCTTATGATGAGGTGAAAACCTTAAAACCGGTAGGGTTATACCGTTACATAAAGTGGAATAACTAGTGTTTGATAAAACAAATTACAAATAATATTACAATGTTATTTTAGTTTTCAAAAGTAAATTGTATTAAAGGAGAGTTTGAAAATAAATCCGTTAATATTAACTGGAAACAACGACTTATATTGAAGAATTAAAAAAAATATGAAAAAGACGAAATATTTGCTAAATCATTAAAACATGTTAAGTATTGTAATTTAACATGTTATTCATTGACTAACATCAATAAAGTGTTTTTCATTGTGGCTGCCAAAGTTAAATAATTGACATAATGATGTTGTCATTGTAAAAGTGTCAGGAAATACTGGTTCTTCATCGCTGCAATCAGATAATCCGTGTCTCCTGATGCTATCTACAGTAACCAGGTACTGAACCAGAGGTTCTAAGCCTTCTTTGGAGATATTAATTTTATTTCTGTATATTTTAACACTATTACCCTTCATATTTACTTACGAGTATACTCGTATATACTTTGGAGTAGTCATTACGATGAGCTTTGTCACCGTAAATGAGATACATTCGAATATTTAACTTAATATAAAAATGTTATTTGGCTTATTTTTTACAAAATAAAAAAATATGCTCGCAATTTCCCAATTTTTCTGTCAGCGCCAGGCGACAGATAGACTTTAAAACCAAGGTTATAAATTACTACGGGGAAAGAACATTGGAAGTGATAATACCAAAATCATTTTACAGTATGCCGCGAAATGTGAGGAAACGTGAATGAATAAAATAATCGATTGGTTTCCAACCAATTCGAAACCTTCTCATGACAAAATATTCTAATTCATCATAAAACGTTATACAAAAACTCGATTACTATACTTCGACTTACCGCCAACAACTAATGATTTGCTATGAAAAATATTCACAATGGTAGGTGTTCCACTGAAAAGTCACTTCAGACTTAGTCAATCTCCAATTTTCACTTGTAAACCTCAATTGTAAAAATGAAAATAATTACTAGTAAAGATGTGTTGACCAACTAAGAGAGCTGAATAGAAAATTATTTTTTAAGAAAATGGCGATGGAGCGCCATAAATAGATATGAATAATGAAAGTCACGAAATGAAACACAATATCTATTTTTTGTTCAATCTTTATCATTACGATATTGATGTTTGTCAGATATGTTACGCGGAACACTGGTTAAGAACAACTAGAACACGGATAGAAGATGCAGAGATCCCCTTCGCCCGGTCCATTCGCTTCGCATGCTGTTACATCCATTATCAGCCACTTCCTCCAGAACTAGATGTCACAACACTTTTTGTATCATCTGATATAGTAATCTACTGGTTGCAAGATCATTCAATTCTTCTATATACACCACGTCATCATATTCTCCAGATATTTGTACTCTGTAGTTATGTGGTTGAAGACGAATTAAAAAAGATAACTTTTTGATGGGATGGTTAACAACCTGTGGCAACTGTGTTCTTATCGCTTATTTTTTTGCGAAGCGAATAAGCTTCCCACATTCGATTCTCAGCAAAGTCCCTTCTGAATTGGTGTATCGGTTTTCATATATTTGCCGCAGTGCTCTTTGAAGAACGCTTTTTAGCATCAAAATGATGTGAAAATAGTGCTTTATAGACGCGCGTAATTGCATAAATCATCCTAGTTTGGATGGATTGCCTATTAGAAAAAGAGACACGTGTAATGAAATTCAGGAGCAGATTTAACCTAGTTCTTGTCTAGGAACTTAGATATCTTTGCTTTGAAAACTTATGTTGTGCCTTTGAAGACTAATCTCAAATGCAATAATATGGACACAATAAATTAATATGTATTTAACGTTTAATTCAGTTATAATGTTTTCACTGACGTCTTATCTAGAAAATCTGCAATTCATAGTTCATACGTTAGATTATCGGTTTACCTATAAGTCCACGCTACTTACATTCTTTGAAAAATCTAGTAAGAAACAAAAATAATCAAATAAGCTATATGGTGTACGTGAGTCCAACTTATTCGATAATTATGTTTTAATAATTTCATAGTATGAGTGAGAGCACGTGTACATCTTATTTTTTTATTCAAATGTATATACAACCCACACATAAAAAAACTTGTGAACTATGTCAGGTATTATAAATAAATATTATGGAAGCTTTTTTCATCATAAAATATAAATTTTAGAAACAAGAATAAAATATAAACAAAAACTACGATCTCTTTAAGGAGCGGACGAGGTAAAAAATAATAATGGTATCACATCTTTTACTTTCAATCACGTTAATGCATCCTAAGACGATAGTAAGAGAGTACTATCATCTTTTGAGTACCGGTTGGAGGAGGGGTTATGGATGGGGAGTTGAGTGGGAGATTGGGAGTGGGGGGGAACTCAGGACCGGTCCACCGGTCAGTGCCCCCCATCTCCTCGAGGAAGCCAACGAGCCCAGAGAGGTTGCTCCTCTCGTGGAGCCGTGATTGGATAAGACCAGACAAGGATAAAAAGTGAACTCAGGTCGGTTCACTTGAGAGTTGCTTACTAGGATCAGCGCAAGCAAATGGGTAATAAGAACTATTTGCTAGAACAAGAGACTTCCCTACGGAGCGAACATCCAAAAGCGATTAACCCTATCAGTTTACGAATGTTTTAGGGTTGATACTCTTAAAGCCATTGTGTTTGTCAATGTTGGACGTTGTCGTTACGCAAAAAGGGGCAATTGTAAAAAAGTACCGTGTTTCATCGTTTATTTGAGGTGTTATTCTAAAGTGAAAAAAGAAAAAAAAGGAAATTATGTGTTTGACGTTTTATGGCATTCCTGTGTTCTCGGTTGAACATTTAGAGTACTGGTGATGATGTTGATAAAAAAAATTACCTCTTAATAACTCTAAAATGTGGAATAAAACTTTTATAAAATATATATTTTCTAGCTCCGTCCTTTGCATGCTTTAAGAAGCGACTGAAAAAACTCTTAATTTCTAGTCAGTAAAATAATGTGTTACATTCCTGATTATTACTGATGTTATTAGATGAGCCCAGACCTTTTGATAGCTTCTGTTTTTTAATTTATTCTCTTTTTAATGTGTTCTTGAAATATATCTAAATGTATTATGTACAAACTGTGTTGCTATCAATAAACCTGTATTTATTTATTTTTTATTTATTTTTACCTCTGCTACATACATACAAACATACATACACACACATACATACATACATATGTTACATACATATGATACATACATACACACACACAAACACACACACAAACACACACAAACACACACACACAAACACAAACACACACAAACACACACACAAACATACATACATACATACATACATACATACATACATACATATATATATATATATATATATATATATATATATATATATATATATATATATATATATATATATATATATATATATATATATATATATATATATATATATATATATATATATATATATATATATATGTATATATATATATATATATATATATATATA
This sequence comes from Odontocerum albicorne, assembly GCA_949825065.1. Classification (NCBI taxonomy): domain Eukaryota; kingdom Metazoa; phylum Arthropoda; class Insecta; order Trichoptera; family Odontoceridae; genus Odontocerum; species Odontocerum albicorne. The sequence continues at coordinate 23,966,120 of OX463844.1, read as the reverse complement.
TATATATATATATATATATATATATATATATATATATATATATATATATATATATATATATATATATATATATATATATATATATATATATATATATATATATATATATATATATATATATATATATATATATATATATATATATATATATATATATATATATATATATATATATATATATATATAATATATATATATATATATATATATATATATATATATATATATATATATATATATATATATATATATATATATATATATATATATATATATATATATATATATATATATATATATATATATATATATATATATATATATATATATATATATATATATATATATCATCTAACCA